>QANT01000308.1:0-28995 GCA_003254885.1 Purshia tridentata
AGGTAGGTGTATTTATAATGCCTTACATAAAGGCTGATTGAATTACAAATTGAAATCCGGTTACGTAAACCGAACACCTGGAAAGTAGAAACAGGAAGGAATCTTTCCTGTAGCTTCACGTTGGAGGTACTGTTGAGGTAGTGAGCCTACTGTTGGTGAGTGCGCCTACTGTTGGTGAGTGCGCCTACTGTTCCTTGGATTCTTTGCAAAAGTCTGTTGTCTTCTTGTGGCATGGACTGCGCCAATTGCTTGACAGTCTTGAGTGGCCATGGGGCCCGTTGGAGGTGACTAAAAGTCATCCAGATTCTCATATTGAGTATCTGGGTCTTGGGAGTCTTGAAAGTAAGGTGCTGGGGTGGCGCCTTTCTTATCGCTTTCTTCCTCGTCATCACTAGGTGAGATCTGACTGAGGACTTCCTTGAGTTTCTTGGCATAGTCCCTTCTTGAGGTAACTGTGGACAGGTCACTTTGAATCCTTGATTTTTGGAGCAGGAACTGGGCTTGTTCCTCGTTGTGAATTGGCTTGACTTCGTTGGAGAACTTGGGATGGTTGCGGAACCAAGTAAGCACAGCTTCCTTGGTGACTCGTTCTGTAGCTAGGCCATCCCACCATTTAACCTTGTACCCTCGCAATAAGCAAGGGCATTCGTTGAGCTTGCGTTCAGTAGCATAGATTTCCCAAGAGAAAATTCATGCCAGATCCATGGAACAAAAGAACCAGAACAGCGGATCCACTGTTAAGGCCGTTGATTTTAATTTCTTTTGGAAAATTTGAAAGACCTGGGTAAGATCTTTTGGGAGAATCTCGTCGATGGCACCTATTTTGTGCCAAATATCCTTGAACCAGTAAGGAACCTTGAAATCAAAATTCTTGTTAAAGTAAATGAACCATGAATGAGTCCTGGATTTATTTTGAAGATAAAAAACGTTGCTCCATGCATCAATATAGTCCCAATAACAAAAATGTTGAGGGGTAAAAGCTTGAGAAAATCTTTTCATTGTATTGGGGTGTTGGCCCCAATCCTTGAGAGACAAAATCCTTTTAATTTGCAATTTTGAATACGTTATTTGATCCTGAGTCCTGTTGTGCGTAACAACAATGGAATCAGTATCAACCAAAATAAACTCAAAAAACCGTTGAGTGTTTTGGGGATGCGTTGAAAGGAAAAAGTTGGGATAAGTTAGGCCTTTTAATATCACATAAGGGTCTGGGTCCACGACCTCATCCTCAATATATGATATTATGCCTGGTTGAGACTTGTAAAAATAAAGACTTTTGTTTGAGGCAGAAGCCTGAGATTTACCTGAAGGGTTCATAACCCTTTGTCGTTGAAGTTCTTGGTAGGTGTTTGATATAGGGACTTGTTTCCCTAATACGTTGAGAAAGCTTTGAGGAGGGTCATTTTGGGGTCGTTGGGCATAGGATGCTTTTGTTGAAGGAGAGCCAGAAGAAGAACCCTTGTAACTCATTTTTGAAAACGTTGGAAAATTCTTTTGGAAACCTGAGTTTTGCCTTGGAAAACTTTGTTTAAATAAATTGCTTAGGTTAGGACTGGCTAAGGTTTTCTGGGTTTCTTGAGGGCTGGATTGTAAAGTCCTAATCCTAGCCTTGACCAGAAGGTTCTGGGTTTCCTTGATACTTGAGGGTTTGTCTAGGAATTCGAGACAGACTCTTTTTCCTAAGACTGTTGAAGTTAAGCCTTGTGGGCTTACCATGAAGGGTTGAAGTAGATTCAGGAATGGAATTCCTAGAATCACTTCCCTATCCATGTTCGAGACAACAGAAAATGTTGTCTGAATAGACACTGGTCCAAGACAAAGATGGACCTGACTAACCTTGGCGT
Organism: Purshia tridentata; assembly: GCA_003254885.1. Classification (NCBI taxonomy): domain Eukaryota; kingdom Viridiplantae; phylum Streptophyta; class Magnoliopsida; order Rosales; family Rosaceae; genus Purshia; species Purshia tridentata. The sequence goes on from QANT01000308.1 coordinate 1,845, forward strand.
TGGTCAAGAGGGCTGATCCATTGGCTGTGCATAAACAGTCATGGGCCTCTTGGTAAAACCTTGCTGGAATGATTCCGTTGCAGGTACAGTTAAGATCTGCCCCGGAGTCAAGGAGTGCAGTCACTGTTGTTTCAAAGTCATGGACTTTGATTGTGACCTGTGTTCTCCATTTTTGAAAAGGAAGTTGAGAGATTGTTTCGAGAAACAACTCTTCGTTGGGCTTGGCCTCTTCAGGCTCGTTGGAAGAGTCAGTGGATTAATCATCCGTAATGACCAACCTGGACTCAAGTGTGGCAACTTGGGCTTCTAAGTGGGCTACCTTGACCTTGAGATGGTTAAGTTCTTGTTGGAGATCTAACAGGGAAATTTCCTTGGGTTTAGGTCGAGAAAGGTTATCTAGGATTTCCTTGAAGTTCAAGAACCTAGGCTGAACTTGGGCTTGTGAAGACCCAGAATGGTCTTCAAGGATTGCCTTTAAGGCCTTGAGATACTGGGCTTGGACATCGGGGTTTTCGATGCCAAGTGCGTGTTGTAAAAGGTCGGCCTTGACCTTTTGGTCAATCGTACTAACCTTAAAAATAGTACTTACCTTCTGTTTTCATTTATCCTTGAGGGAACAGTCTAAACAGACCTTTGGGCTTTGGGGAATTGGGCTGGACATCTCGTCTTCACTTGAAGAGGAGGGCCAATCCAAAGCGTTGACTTCCAGGTCGGACTCAGAAGAGAGGGAATCTGATTCTGAGCCGGACTGGGATCCTTGGGCCAGAATACCAAGTATCTTGGCCTTGTCCTGAGGATCAATGCTGATTTGCTTGAGAGCCCTGCGGACCTTGCACTGGGCCTTGTAGTGTCCGAATTTCCCACATTCGTAACACTTTGGACCTTGTTTTGGAGGGTTAGGGGCCTTTTCGTAAAAGGCTGGAGGCTTATCCCTAGAATGGGTTCTTTTGCTAGTCCTGTGGACCTCCTTGCTTGGCTTGTGGAATTTCTTCCTATTGGGCCTTGTAGTTTGGGTTCCTAGGAGCCCAAACTGCTCACAAAAGGTTCCCAATTCTCCTTTTGAAGTTAGGTGGTCCCTTTTGAGTTGAGACTTGAGCTTGAGGTCCGTACAGATGTCTAATCCTACGGTATTAACCACTCCTATGATTTGCCCATACGTTAGCACCTCGTAAGGAATCTTACCGTTGTACGTTTGCCTTAAGCGTTGTCTAACCTTTTCTGCAAAGAGGTTAGGAAGTCCAAAGATGAACTTCTCTTTCCAGAAAGGTTGCGCACAGTCTTTTCTCATCAGAACTCTGGTGAGAAAGACATCCTTATACCAGGAGAAGTCCTGGAGTTTCTTGCACTTGAGGTTGGTGAGAGTCTCTTTGACTCTATTGAGGAGGATATCACCGTCACCTATGAAATGCCGGAGTATGGCATATACCAAGGTAACAATGGCGTTAGAGATTGGTTGCCCTTGGGAATTGAGGATAACGTTGTTATCCTTATCCTTGCAAACGCTTTCCTTGATGGTTTTCCTATCGTTGTCATTGAGATAATGGTCCCACCATGCCCGCAATTGTCCTGTGAATCCTGCAAGCAGAAATTCAAGTATTTCTACTTCAGACTTTCGTCCTCCATAGACGTTGGCGGCCATAACCATTTTCTCAAGGTGTTGGATGATATGATACTCAGTCATACCATCAATATTCCATTCGTAAAGTTGGGTTGCGCTAAAGGAGTTTTGGGGAAGCTCCTTGACCTCAAACTGTAGGTCAATTGGAGAGGGTCTTGAATAATAGGGCTTTGGGCCAAGTACATGACCTGATCCATGTCCTATTGTTTGGATCTTGTTGGAGGGCCCAGAAAGGCTAAGTCCTCCAAGCTTGAAGTTGATTTCCTCAATGATCTGTTGATCAGTGGGGACCTTGTTGTCTTTCGAAAGCTCGAAAGTCTTGAAGATTGGGCTTTCGTTGACAGGGCCTTTTCCCTTTGGGCTTACCTCAGGGATGGTATCCTGTTTAGTAACTTGGGCCTCTATTCGATCTAACTGATCTCCTAGGGAGTCCAAGTACTGGTTGGTGAAATTGTTTTGGTCAATGACCTTCTTGATATCTTGAGTGTTCACCTCTAGGTCTTGAACACTGATTGCCTTGAAGGGAGAAGCCTTGACTGTGGTTCCTCGCACAGTCAGGGTAACTTCTTCCAGAGGTGGTCTCTTGGATTCTACAACCTTTGTTGCAGTAACCCATGGCTTGGTTGGCTTGCTAGAGACGTTGACCCTAGATTTTCTTGAGAAAGGATACGTAATCCTTTCTTTAGGACAGTGTATCTTCTCCATCCAATCGAAGAAGTACATGTGGATTTGTTCCTTGTTCAGGTAAGCATAGTACTTAGCCTGAATAGAAGGCAGGTCAAAGTTCTTGGTAAACCAAGCCCTTTTTTCTGCATTCTTCGTTGAATAGTATTCCTTTCGGAGATACTCCTTGTTGATCACGAAATCTGTCCTTGAAATCGTGAAGATTTGGGGGTCTGAGGTGTCCATCATAGAAGATAAGGTTGGGAAACCTATACCTTCGTCTTGATAATGGACCTCAGGGATCTTGTCCTTGGAAACACTTTCAACTTGGAAAGGTTTCTAGGTTTGAGTCCTCTGAAGTGGCCTAACTTCAGATTCTTCACTTGAGGAACCTTCTAAGTTCTGGTTTGGACTAAGGCGCGTGGTCTCAGTCAACACAGACTTAGCCTTGAGGAATCTTGTTGACTGTTCTTTTCCCAAGTCCGAGGTGGACCTACGGGCAGAAGAATAGTCGTCCAAGATAATCCTTGCTTGTGTTTATTGTTGAATTTTATCCCGACAGAACCATCTGGCTCTTCGTAGATGTAATCCAACTGTTGGTTTTGGACACGTTGCGTTGGAACAGCATCAGTTAATTTCCATTCACTGGGCAGAACGATGTCGTTCCAGCGAATAGTCCTTGGGATGCTGACGTTGGCTTTACGCAAGTCAGTCTCCAGAAGGACGTTGACCCTACAGGGTTAGTCACTAGTGCTTCAGGCAAGATCAGGGTCTTGAGAAGCCTGTAGTGTACCTTGAAGATGACAGCCATCGGTTTGGAACCCGAAGACATGTCATAACCTTGGGTTTTGACGTTGAGAGTTAGCGCGTTGAGGATTCCTGGATCCGAAGTGGATACCGGGAAGTTGGGGAAGCAGTCAAAGTGGATTGGACCGTTGCAAAGACTAGACTCCACTAGTCCAAGCATTGAGTCCGAGAACTTGTTGTGTCTGCAGTCCCGAAGGGCTACAAGCACAGACGTTGAAAGACCATTTCTGGTCAGTGGCTTGATTCCTACTTGTACCAGTCCGATATGGAGGTACTTGTAAGACGTTGAGAAATCCTTCACCACCTTGGGTGTAAGGAGCTGGATTCGTTGGTTTTATGACTCGAGAGGGATCAACCTCTCTTCAACCTTGATGTGTTGTCTAGCATTGAAGTCAAACCTACCTACCTTGTAGACCTCCTTGTAGCTCCTCCTTGGAAGAGTCCAGTTAACCAAACTGGTCATTGGAAACTCAGAAGAGCAACCAAGCTCTTCACTGGTCAAAACATTGTCTTGGTGTGGGTTCTCCATTACCCGAGACACCTTCGCAAAAGGAGAAAGGGTTGGACACGATTAACCTAATAGAAGCAGCTTACACCCTCGTCACACATCTACGTGGACTTACAGCGGGACTTACTCCTCTATGCCCTACGGCCAACTGGTGTCTCTAGAGGTTCTCGGTGCTTCTATCCTACGGTCTTTCGTACCCTGGTCCTTCCCCCCCGCAAAAATGGCTCTGATACCAGAAACCTACCCCAGGACAGGTTCATCCCAATGATAGAACCTTGAGACGCTTCTTGAGTTCCCTAATTTCCTGTTTGGCTTCTTGGACGCTAATCAAGGCAGCTCTACAGTGGAGAGACCTATTGATGTAGGTTGGGCTTGAGGGACTTGTCCTTGAAAGACGTTGCTGGCAATACTCTAAGTATTCTAAGTCTAAGGGTAGACTTACGTTGGTTAACCAATTTAAGCGTTTAGAAAGATAAAATCTATTTGACATAAAACAAAATAAAACTTGAATTTAAAATTGAAACTTGAAAACTTGAATTTAAAATTGAAATTGAAACTTACAAACGTTGAAGGTTACTTGAACCTTGAAACCTTGAGTTACAAACGTTGTACGTTGAACGTTGATGAGAGAAGAAGCTGGAGAGGCTAGGGAAAGGTTACGTAAACCTAAACTCTAGGTTGTTCTCTCACTCTTTCTAACTCTGACTACAACCCAGTCAGGTAGGTGTATTTATAATGCCTTACATAAAGGCTGATTGAATTACAAATTGAAATCCGGTTACGTAAACCGAACACCTGGAAAGTAGAAACAGGAAGGAATCTTTCCTGTAGCTTCACGTTGGAGGTACTGTTGAGGTAGTGAGCCTACTGTTGGTGAGTGCGCCTACTGTTGGTGAGTGCGCCTACTGTTCCTTGGATTCTTTGCAAAAGTCTGTTGTCTTCTTGTGGCATGGACTGCGCCAATTGCTTGACAGTCTTGAGTGGCCATGGGGCCCGTTGGAGGTGACTAAAAGTCATCCAGATTCTCATATTGAGTATCTGGGTCTTGGGAGTCTTGAAAGTAAGGTGCTGGGGTGGCGCCTTTCTTATCGCTTTCTTCCTCGTCATCACTAGGTGAGATCTGACTGAGGACTTCCTTGAGTTTCTTGGCATAGTCCCTTCTTGAGGTAACTGTGGACAGGTCACTTTGAATCCTTGATTTTTGGAGCAGGAACTGGGCTTGTTCCTCGTTGTGAATTGGCTTGACTTCGTTGGAGAACTTGGGATGGTTGCGGAACCAAGTAAGCACAGCTTCCTTGGTGACTCGTTCTGTAGCTAGGCCATCCCACCATTTGACCTTGTACCCTCGCAGTAAGCAAGGGCATTCGTTGAGCTTGCGTTCAGTAGCATAGATTTCCCAAGAGAAAATTCATGCCAGATCCATGGAACAAAAGAACCAGAACAGCGGATCCACTGTTAAGGCCGTTGATTTTAATTTCTTTTGGAAAATTTGAAAGACCTGGGTAAGATCTTTTGGGAGAATCTCGTCGATGGCACCTATTTTGTGCCAAATATCCTTGAACCAGTAAGGAACCTTGAAATCAAAATTCTTGTTAAAGTAAATGAACCATGAATGAGTCCTGGATTTATTTTGAAGATAAAAAACGTTGCTCCATGCATCAATATAGTCCCAATAACAAAAATGTTGAGGGGTAAAAGCTTGAGAAAATCTTTTCATTGTATTGGGGTGTTGGCCCCAATCCTTGAGAAACAAAATCCTTTTAATTTGCAATTTTGAATGCGTTATTTGATCCTGAGTCCTGTAGTGCGTAACAACAATGGAATCAGTATCAACCAAAATAAACTCAAAAAACCGTTGAGTGTTTTGGGGATGCGTTATGTGTTTATTGCCAACCGGTGACGTTTTGGTGGAACAGAAACGAAATTAGATTGAGTAGGCACCAAAAATGATTTTTTCGTGCGTTCTTAACAGAAACATGTGCTTCTTGAGGCCTAGAACGCTAATCCCAGCATGAGAAAGTACTTCCTCGTATCTTTCTAGCCAAACCAGGCTCGTTTTGGTGGAAATTGCTCGAAATTGGATTGAGTATACATCGAAATGATGTTTTTGTGCCTTCTAAACACAAAATGTACTTCTTTAGGGCTAGAATGCTAATCCAAGCATAAGAAAGTGCTTCCCCATATCTTTCCTGCCAACCGATAACGTTTTGGTGCAACTTTAACCAAATTGTACTGGGTGTGCACCAAAGTGATGTTTTTGTTCATTCTTAACACCTAAAGTGGTTCTTTAGGGCTACCACGCTAATCGAGACATTAGAGAGTGCTTCCTCATCAATTTTTGGCCAATCGGAGACGTTTTAGTGCAATTTTGACCAAGTTTGATTGAGTATGCACTGAAATGACGTATTCGTGCATTCTTAGCACCTAAAGTGGTTCTTTGGGGGCTTGAACGCTTATCCAGGCATACAAAATTGCATCCCCATGTCTTTCTATCCAACTGGGAACGTTTTGGTGTAACTTTAATCAAATTGGACTCCGTGTGCTCAGAAATGACGTTTTTGTGCATTCTTAAAACCTAAAGTGCTTCTGTACGGTTAGCACGTTAATATCGATACATGAGAAAGTGCTTCCCCATGTCTTTCTTGCCAACAGGGAACGTTTTGGTGTAACTTCAATCAAATTGGACTCAGTGAGCACCGAAATGACGTTTTCGTGAATTCTTAAGACCTAAAGTGGTTTTGTAGGGCTAGCATGCTAATCGAGACACAAGAAAGTGCGTCCTCATGTCTTTCTTGCCAACTGGGCACGTTTTGTTGCAATTTACACAAAAGTAGACTGAGTATGCATTGAAATGAGGTTTTAGTTGTTTCTTAACACGAAATGTGCTTCTTGAGGGCTTGAACATTAATCTAAGCATGAGAACGTACTTCTTGCCAACCGAGTATGTTTTGGTGCAACATTAATCAAATTGTACACAGTGTGCACCAAAATGACGTTCCATGCATTCTTAACACCTAAAGTGGTTCATTTGGGCTGGAACGCTAATCCAAACAAGAGAAAGTTCTTTTCATGTGTTTATTGCCAACCAGTGTTGAGTTTGCATTTGTGCATACTTTTATATGCTAACTCCCTAACCTAGAACACTAGAACTAGGCATTTTGTGTGTCTTTGCTTTGTTTGTGTGTTTTGTAGGTCAAAAGAGGCAATTATGAAGAAAGAAACCAAAAGAGCCAAAATTGGACAATTCCTAATCAAAATAGGAAAACTGAAGAAACCCTGATGAAACAAGGAAAAGCTAAAATCCTACTTAGACAAGGAATCCTAGCCAAACCAGGAAAACCATCAGTTTCTAGGGCTAGAAATGAGAAATCCTAGTTGAACTAGGAAAACCTAATCCTAGTTGGATTAGGAAAAGAGAATCCTAGTTGGACTAGGAAAGGTAAACCCTAGTTGGACAAAGTTTCCTAGTGGGACAAAGGAATGTTTGGTCAAAGTCAAAGTGCTCTAGAATCTTCTAAAGAGTAGTGGGCCACCTTTTATGAAGTCAATTGGGCCAAGAGTCAAGTGGATCAACCAGGAGGCATGTGCAAGGGGGAGTGGGCTTAAGTGCCGCAAGCCCAAGGGATTAAACACCTTAGGGGGTAGCCGCATATGCTTATGGGCCAAGGCCCTAGGGTTGCCACAAATCCCTAACCTCCAAACCCTAATTTTGAGTGCGTACCTTTTCCCTCTTCTCCAAGGAAAGCCTCCCCATATAAACTTCATTATGCTTCAAAATTGGGGGATGAACTTTTGCACAGAAATTCAGAATTTAGAGAGAAGGAAGAGAGGGGAATTCGAAAAGCCAAGAGAAGAGGAATCTTGGTCTTGCCGTGACCTTGCCGACGTCGCCCAAGGGAGAGGAGCTGTTGCCCTTGCTGTCGTGCACCACTAGCACCGCTGTGAAGTCGCCCAGCTGCCGCTGCTACCTTGCTGCCACTACACCTTGCTGCTCGTGGCTTGCTTTCCTTTTTCCTTCTCTATTTTCTTTTGTTTTAATAATTCTTTTGAGGATGCTATTGTTGAGTATGTCTAGCTAAACTTACAGCTCGGGCTAGGATGAAGCCCTAGTTATGCTACCTAATTTTCTTATGGATTATTGAATTTCAATACATTTATGTTTGTAACTCTTGGATCTTTGTTTAAATTGATTCTATTTGTGTGACCTTTGACTAATCACCTTAGGTTAAATGCATCTAGATTATGTTGTGAAATTAAATAAGCTCGAAAGGATGAAGGGATCGTAGATTTACACTGTGTACATTATTTTGGATAGGTGGTCCAAGTGTTTGACATCTTCATAGAACTTAATGACTCTTGCATGGGTGATTGCCCTCGTTTATCTAGGAACATGCACGTTAACTTGCTAGGGTAGGTCCGATAAGCTCTTAGTACATGCATAAGGATGGTATAACGCTAAAAGAAAATAGCCAAAGCTTTTGGTAGTCAAACTTTATGAACATACATGTTATTGATTGGATGGAATTCATAAGAATGGAAGGTAGTGTGCTAGTGGTGTAATTTGAACCTTAGTGCTTTACTTATATTGATTTCTGTCTACTTTCTTATACGTTATTTTTATTAGTTTACTAAACCTTTTTAAACCCCCTGATTGTGTGCGTGAGTAGTGTTTGGTTTAATTGAAATTAGTTAGAGTGGTAATTTATACATCAATACTCTTCTCTGAGGGATTGACCTCGTTATTTGCATGTCTTGCTACTTCGCGACTCGTGCACTTGCGAGTAAATTAGAGCTCTGATTTTAACACTTTATTTTTGCTCTAATAAAACATACAACATGGTTCTTTAGGGTTAGCACGCTTATATTGAGACATGATAAAGTGCTTTCGCGTGTCTTTCTTGCCAACCAAGAAAGGTTTGATGCAATTTGGATGAATTTGGACTGAGTATGCATCAAAATGATGTTTTTGTGCATTCTTAAAACCTAAAGTGGTTCTTAGGGATAGCACACTAATCAAGACATGAAAATGTGCGTCCTCATGTCTCTCTTGCCAACCCGGCACGTTTTGATCCAATTTAGATGAAAGTAGACTGAGTATGCACTAAAATGAGGTTTTACTTATTTCTTAACACGAAATGCGCTTCTTAAGGGCTTGAACATTACTCCAAGCATGAGAATGTGCTTCTTGCCAACCGAGCACGTTTCATGCATTCTTAACACCTAAAGTTGTTCATTTGGGCTAGAACGCTAATCCAAACAAAAGAAAGTATTTCCTCGTGTGTATATTGCCAACCAGGGACATTTTGGTGTAATTGAAACGAAATTAGATTGAGTAGCACCGAAAATGATGTTTTCATGCATTCTTAACAAAAAAATGTGCTTCTTGAGGGCTAGAATGCTAATCCAAGCATGAGAAAGCGCTTCCCCATATCTTTCTTCCCAAACCGGGCACATTTTGGTGGAAATTACACGAAAGTGGATTGAGCATACACCGAAATGATGTTTTCGTGCCTTCGAAACATGAAATGTGCTTCTTTAAGGCTAGAATGCTAATCCAAGCATGAAAGTGCTTCCCCATATCTTTTTTCCCAAACCAGGCACGTTTTGGTGGAAATTACACGAAATTGGATTGTGCATGCACCGAAATGATGTTTTCATGCCTTCAAAACACGAAATGTGCTTTTTAAGGGCTAGAATGCTAATCCAAGCATGAGAAAGTGGTTCCCCATATCTTTCTTGTGAATTGATAACGTTTTGGTGCATCTTCAACCAAATTGTACTTATCAGTATGCACCAAAATGGCGTTTTTGTTCATTCTTAACACCTAAAGTGGGTTCTTTAGGGCTAGCACGCTAAACGAAACATAAGAGAGTGCTTCTTCATCTTTTTCTTGCCAATCAGGCACGTTTTGGTGCAATTTGGACCAAGTTAGACTGAGCATGCACCGAAATGACGTATTCGTGCATTCTTTGCACCTAAAGTGGTTCTTTGGGGCTTGATAGCTTGTCGAGACATGAGAAAGTGTTTCTTCATGTCTTTCTTGCCAAACGAGAACGTTGGTATAACTTTAATCAAATTGGGCTCAGTGTCCACTAAAATAACGTTTTCATGCATTCTTAAGACCTAAAGTGGTTATTTAGGGTTAGCACGCTAATATCGAGACATGAGAAAGTGCTTCCTCATGTCTTTCTTGCCAACCAAGAAAGTTTTGGTGCAATTTGGATGAATTTGGACTAAATATGCATTGAAATGATGTTTTTGTGCGTTCTTAACACCTAAAGTGGTTCTTTACGGCTAGCACGCTAATCAAGACATTAGAGAGTGCTTCCTCATCTCTTTCCTACCAATCGGGCACGTTTTGGTGCAATTTGGACCAAGTTCGACTGAGCATGCACCGAAATGATGTATTCATTCATTCTTTGCACCTAAAGTGGTTCTTTGTGGCTTCATAGCTTGTCGAGACATGAGAAAGTGCTTCTCCATGTCTTTCTTGCCAGACGGGAACGTTGGTGTAACTTTAATCAAATTGGGTACAGTGTGCACCGAAATGACGTTTTCGTGCATTTTTAAGACCTAAAGTGGTTATTTAGGGTTAGCACGCTAATATCGAGATACGAGAAAGTGCTTCTTCATGTCTTTTTTGTCAACCAAGAAAGTTTTGGTGCAATTTGGACGAATTTGGACCGAGTATGCACCTAATTGATGTTTTCATGCATTCTTAAGACCAAAAGTGGTTCTTTAGGGCTAGCACTCTAATCAACACATTAGAGAGTGCTTCCTTATCTCTTTCTTTCCAATTGGGCACGTTTTGGTGCAATTTGGACCAAGTTAGATTGAGTATGCACCGAAATGATGTATTCGTACATTCTTAGCACCTAAAGTTGTTCTTTGGGGCTTGAATGCGTATCGAGACATGAGAAATTGATTTCCTATGTCTTTCTTGCCAATCAAGAACGTTTGGGGTTAACTTTAATTAAATTAGACTCAGGGTGCACTGAAATGACGTATTCGTCATTCTTAGCACCTAATGTGGTTCTTTAGGGTAAGCACGCTTTTCTAGACATGAGAAAGTGCTTCCCCATGTCTTTCTTGCCAACGGGGAATGTTTTGGTGTAACTTTAATCAAATTGGACTCAGTGCGCACCGAAATGACGTTTTTGTGCATTCTTAAGACCTATAGCGGTTCTTTATTGAGTGTGCATTTGTGCATGTTTTTATATGCTAACTCCCTAACCTAGAGCGCTAGAACTTGGCATTTTGTGTGTTTTTGCTTTGTTTCTTTCTTTTGTAGGTCAAATGAAGCAATTATGAAGAAAGAAGCCAAAAGAACCAAAATTTGAAAATTCCTATTCAAACTAGGAAACCGAAAAAATCCTGGTAGAACTAGGAAAGCTGAAATCCTACTCAAACAAAGAATCCTAGTCAAACCAAGAAAACCATCAATGTCCAGGGCTAGAAATGAGAAATCCTAGTCGAACTAGGAAAAGCAAATCCTAGTGGGACTAGGAAAGGTAAACCCTAGTTGGACAAAGTTTCCTAGTGGACCAAGAAATGTTGGGTCAAAGTCAAAGGGGTTCTAGAAGCTTCATCAAGTCAATAGGCTCAAGTCAACACCATATGGAGGAATGGGCCTAAGGTGGCATGCGCATGGACCAAGGGAGAAGCCCACATGCAAGCAAGGGGGAGGCGCAAGGCACAAGGGCTTAAGTGACCCTCCACGCTGCAAGCCCATGTGCAAGGAAACCCTAATTCTACTTTCCTATTTGTGCCCCAAGTGCTAGGCCTTAGAGGTCAAGGAATCATCACCTCCTCACTCCTATATAAAGGCCTCCTCTCCTTATTATCTGACATCAAGATCTTCACATCCATCTTTTGAAATCTGCTCCCACACCCAAAGTTGAGAATTTTATATTTTTAGGGAGAAAGAGAGAGAGTGTGCCGCAAGCAAGCCTAGAGGAGGAGTGTGATGTGCAGCCTAGAGATCCAAGGAGAGAAGGAGGCCATGACACCCCCTGCTGCCCTAGCCTTGCCGCAAGCCACCTTGCCTTGCCGTGACTTCCTTGTGGTTTCCTTCTTCCTTTTTCTTGCTCTTTGTGTTCTTTTATTATTTTTAAGTGTTAATTAAGACCCTGAACATGGATTGGCAGTTTGTGTATCTAATTAAATATTTTATTTTCATGTTCATGTCTTAGTTACTTTTATGCATTATTAAGTTAAGGATGAAGCCTCTATTTATGTTCAATGTTTGAATTATGATTTCTAGAATTGATGATGATGGTACTTACATAAAATCCTATTATCTAACTAAATGGCACTAGTTTGTAGAGTCGTTAAGACTGGCCACCTTAGGGATAAATCATCTAGTGATTGTTATAAAATTGAATAAGCTCGAAAGGATGACAATTTTAGAAGTAACAAGCAATTAATTAAGAACTGATTGTGATAATAGTATTCATAAATGGTGTAGTGTAGATCAAGGTGGATATACGGTCTATGTGTTTGACATCTTCATAAAACTTAATGACTTTTGCATGGGTGATTGCCCTAGTTTATCTAGGAACATGCATGTTAACTTGCTAGGATAGGCCCAATAAGCTCTTACTACATGCATAAGGAAGGTATAACGCCAAAAAGAAATAGCCAAAGCCTTTGGTAGTCAAACTTTATGTTCGTAGTCTTTTGAAATTGCATGATTATCATATTGGTTGATCATTGATAGTTTGGTGGATTATGATGCTTAACAATGCCATGAAAGAGTGTGTGTGTGAGTTTTGACCTAAATCTAAACCCCCATGCCATGTGTGTGAGTTGTGAATAAGCTAAAACTGGTTTGATGTATGTTTACCTATTCCCTGTGGGATCGACCTCGTTATTTGCATGCTTTACTACGCTGCGATTCGTGCACTTGCGAGTAAACTTAGAATTGAGTATTTATTTAGTTCTAAGAAAACAATCAACAAGTTTTTGGCACCGTTGCCGGGGAATGGTGTTAAATATCATTTAATTGGTTTAGCTTATTATAGTATTAAGTTATATTAGTTAATTTTCAGTTTTCAGATTTTAGTTTTTAGTTTTTAAATAATGCTTGTTTCCTTATAAGTGTCTTTTCTACTGATAAATTGGGTGCTCAATGTGTTAGGTAGTTGTTTTATGAGTTCTAACCTTGAACAGAGATTCAGAGACACTCTTGCTAAAGCACTTGAGTCCACTAGGAAGCGTCCAAGAAGTCCATTCACTTCAAGCTCATCCGAATTTGAATCTGACCTAGAGGGAAGCATGGGAGACAATCGTGAAGCTGAAGTTGTTCCCACTCACCGATTATGTCACTTTTCATCACCATCGCTACCCCCGTAGCCATCATGCACTCGTTACGCTCCCGTGAACCACAATTTTGAGATCAAAAGTGGAACCATCCATCTCTTGCCGAACTTTCATGTACTAAGTGGAGAAGATCGGATTCAATACTTAAAGGAGTTTGCTAGAGCGCCATGTGGGGGTTGATGAGAACCAATATCGACTCCATTTGTTCCCATTTTCACTAAAAGACAAGGCAAAGAAGTGGCTCTACTCGCTGCCTAGTGTGTCAATCACTACTTGGGAGGAGCTTTCCAAGCAATTTTTGAAGAAATTTTTACCTGCTGCCAAGACTAATGAAATTAGAAGAGAAATTCTGGGGTTTGTGCAAAAGGTAGATGAACCATTTCACGAGACATGGGAAAGGTTCAATGAGCTGCTGAATGGATGTCCCCATCACAACTTAGAACCGTGGTACCTTATGAGCTGCTTTTATCAAGGATTACAAGATAGAGACCAATCAATGGTGGATGCCACATGTGGATGTCCGTTTATGACCAAGACGAATGTGGAGGACAATGCACTTTTCAAGACACTTGCGCACAATTCACAGCAATGGAACTTCACGCGCACTAGAGGAACCACCAAAAAGGGGATATATGAAGTTTCAATCATGCCGAGTGCCATTGAGAAGAAGACTGCCGAAATCAAGACTATGGTGAGGAATTTAGCTATGATGCAAGAAAGTGCAGGTTCACAAGATCAAGAGGAGGGCATGGAGCAAGTTAATCAAGTAGGAAACTTAAGGAGAGCCATTTCCAAACACTTACTATCCTGGGTGGAGGAATCATCCTAACATGAGGTGAAGTAGCAACAATGGGCAGCAAGCTAGTGGAAACGCACCTGTGCAGCCATATGTTCATCCTAATGTCGAAAAGACTAGCTTGGAGAGCAAGATTGCGCAAATTGCTCAAAACACCACCTCACTTGCTCAAAGCACCAAAAAATTCATGCAAAGAACTGAGCAGCAAATTCAAGCTAATTCTAAAGCCATTGCAAGGCTAGAGGTGCAAATGGGGCAGATTGCAAACATCATAGGACAAAGAGAGCATGGGAAGTTACCTAGCCAAGCAGTTGTCAACCCAAAGACTGAGAATGTAAATGTGGTTTGGATGCAAACCAAGAGGGTGCTTCGTGCAAGAAAAGTAGGGAAGAAGAAGGTTCATAAAGTGATCATTACTTTTGATGATGAGAAAAAAGAGGACCCTTCCATGAAGGAAGAAGAACCAAGTGAAGAACCTCAACCCAAACCTATTGAGTTCATCAAGCACTTCCCACGCAAACTAGGGGAGCTGAGAGAAATTGAAGAGAAAGTGAAGAATGGAGAGGCTGAAGTCTCAGATCGAATTGGGGGGTACCTATTTGAGCAATTGCCGAAAAAGAAGAAGGATCCTGGGCCGCTGGTCATTTCATGCATTGTGGGTGATTGTGTGCTCGAGAGAGTGCTACTTGATGATGGATCTGCAATCAATATTATGCCTGTACGTCTTTTCATTGGCCTTGGATTCGAGAAAGCTGATTTGCAAGAATATGACCACCATGTTGCTTTTGGGAATTCAACCACTTCAAAGCCCTGGGGGAAGCTTGTTGATGTGCTTGTAAACTGCAAAGGACTCTTGGTGCCCACTGATTTTATTGTTCTTGATGTGTCAAAGTTGGCTGACAATGTATCTCTTATTCTTGGGAGGCCATTCTTGTGCACTGTTGGGATGAAGTTTAGGTCAAGAACCATGATGGTGAGTTTCATGCACATGGGGATCATTGAGTCATTCCAAGTCACTGAGGACATCCCACAAGATGAAGAAGAAGCGGAGATCAAGGAGGAAAAGGTGGAGAGTCTTCAAGGTGCCGAGCTAGAGATGATGCCGAGAGCAGCACCATGGGGTCTAGAAGGAGGAAGAGAAGCCGCAAGTGAGGAGACATAGCAACTTCTGGCTGAAGACGGAAAAGCAAGCGCTTTTGGGAAGCAACCCACGTTTCGGGAAGATGGGAGCACAAGGAAGGACCAGCCGCGCACAACAGTTCCACTTGAGCTCGTAAACACTCTTTATTTCATTTTTGCTTCATTTGGGACAATTCTAGTTGTTTTTTGTTTTTATTTGCTGTTTGTGTGTTAGATTTCCTTTTGGGGGGTTTTTGCTTACTTTCCTTACTTTAAATGAGCATGCATGTAGTTTATTTCTTATACATTGAGGGCAATGTATTATTTAAGTTTGGGGGGAATAGGCAAGCTGTTTTACAAAGGAGTTCTTCGAAAAAAAAAAAAGTTTTCTTTTAAAGTCCAAAGATCCTAAGATTCTATCCTAATTGCATTAGGGTTGGTCTTTTGGGTACTAAATTAAAATGCAACTCCTTGAGTGTTAATTAAATCTCAATTTGGATTTAACTCTCTAGGGTTCTTACAACATGTGTTTTAAGGTTTCCCAAAGCTTGACATGATTGTATGGCTGTATTGTTAGCCTTGTACGAGTTATCACTATTTACCTTGTTCACTTGATGTTACATGTTTATTTTACAACTCCATGTGATCTATATTTCCTTTCTATGAACTTGTGTAGTGATATGCATGTTAAGTGTGTTTTATACTTGTTAGAGTAGACTTATGACCTATGTGAGCTATTGAGCCTGTTCTTTAATCTTGAGTCTGCGCGCCACTCTAAATCTTATTCTTGTCATTAAGTCGTTGGTTTGATCTCATTGTTCATTCATTTGGTCATACACTTGAAATGCACATAACCTAAATCAATTTTGTTAGAACTTCTCTTTTATTCTATTTGAAGCATTTAGAGATTACATTCTGCCAAGGAGATGTTATTAGGCCATGTTTCTTTACCCTTTTAGCCAAAAAGCCAACCACTTTGAGCCTTAAATTAGCCTTTTCTTTGTCACCAAACACCCGTACTTAACCCTAAGTTTGGGGGAGTTACACTCCCTATCCCGTTTACCCTTGTACTATGGTTTTTGATTACATAAGAATTGGAGGGTGCGAAATAAGTGATTATGCATGACTTGAAGCAAGAGAAAAGAAGAAGTACTCAAAAGACTATGCCGATGCCAAGAAAGAAGAAAAAGAACAAGCTAACAAAAGAAGAACCAAAAGCCCGGTGACAAAAGAGAGTGAAAAGTTCAAAATTCAAGTTATGAAGTACAAATAAGTATGCCCTAACTATGTTACAAATTCCATAGTACTAGCCATTGTGTTTTCCTTCCATTTCAATACCATACCTAAACCTAAGCCTTCATTTCAACCCATAAAAGTCCTTCATGATCCAAGTAAGGTTTAATCCTTTGGTGTGGAGATTGAATAAGAGAGAAGCATAAGACTAGTGATTCCATTTCAAGTTCATTGGCATTCATTCATGAGATCACTCTCTATCTATTTGTGCTTTTTTTATTCAATGCTAATATGTGAACTTGTATATATTATTCTCACATTACCTGAGAGCACACAAATCAACCCAATTTCTGAGTCTTTATTGTTGAGAGTATGCCTAGTGAGGATTGGAGTTGAGTTTAACTTGTATATAACTTGTCTTTATTGTTTATCTAACACATGGGTTAATGCAAAGGATAGTATAGAGTACAATGGAGAAGTAAGGTATGCATGGTAGTTATCACTTGAAATTGATGAATGACTGATATATGTGCATTGCTTGCGATAATTGATACTAGCCGCATACATGAATTCATTTGTTGGGAAGTAGTCATTTTTAGAGTCAGTCTTGAGTCTTCGTTTTATTTTCTTTGCTCGATGACCAGCAAAGTCTAAGTTTGGGGGTGTGTTGAGTGTGCATTTGTGCATGTTTTTATATGCTAACTCCCTAACCTAGAGCGCTAGAACTTGGTGTTTTGTGTGTTTTTACTTTGTTTCTGTCTTTTGTAGGTTAAATGAAGCAATTATGAAGAAAAAAGCCAAAAGAACCAAAATTAGACAATTCCTGATCAAACTAGGAAACTGAAAAAATCTTGGTGGAACTAGGAAAGCTGAAATCCTATTCAAACAAGGAATCCTAGTCAAACTAAGAAAACCATCAATGCCCAGGACCAGAAATGAGAAATCCTAGTGGGACTAGGAAAGGTAAATCCTAGTGGGACTAGGAAAGATAAACCCTAGTTGGACAAAGTTTCCTAGTGGACCAAGGAATGTTGGGTCAAAGTCAAAGGGGTTCTAGAAGCTTCATCAAGTCAATGGGCTCAAGTCAACACCATATGATGGAATGGGCCTAAGGTGGCATGGGCATGGACTAAGGGAGAAGCCCACATGCAAGCAAGGGGGAGGCACAAGGCACATGGAGCTTGAATGCTGAGACCTGAGAAAGTGCTTCTCCATGTCTTTCATTCCAGTTGGGAACGTTTCGGTGTAACTTTAATCAAATTGGATTTAGTGTGCACCGAAATGACGTTTTCATGCATTCTTAAGACCTAAAGTGGTTCTTTAGGGTTAGCACGCTAATATTGAGAGATGAGAAAGTGCTTCCTCATGCCTTTCTTACCAACCAAGAAAGTTTTGGTGCAATTTGGACGAATTTGGACTGAGTATGCACCGAAATGATGTTTTCGGGCATTCTTAACACCTAAAGTGGTTCTTTAGGGCTAGCACGCTAATCGAGACATGAGAAAGTGCGTCCTCATGTCTTTCTTGCCAACCGGGCACGTTTTGATGCAATGTAGTTGAAAGTAGAATAAGTATGCACTGAAATGAGGTTTGAGTTCTTTCTTAACACGAAATATGCTTCTTAAGGGCTTGAACATTAATCCAAGCCAGAGAACGTGCTTTTTGCCAACCGTGCACGTTTTGGTGCAACTTTAACCAAATTGTACATAGTGTGCATCGAAATGACATTCCATGCATTCTTAACACTTGAAGTGGTTCATTTGGGCAAGAACGCTAATCCAAACAAAAGAAAGTGTTTCTTGGGAAGATCCTTTCTAAGTAGACCCACTCTAAAATACCTCTTTGGGTCACGTTCTTCAATATCCCCCATGAGTTTTGGATTGAAGAGGGGTTGAGTTACATAGCTAGTGCGGTTGGAAAGCCCTTATATGCTGATAGCCTCACTGAATGACGCAAGCGCATCTTGTTTGCTCGCATTTGTGTGGAGGTGGATTCAAGCTCGAACTCATTGAGTCCTTTGATCTTATGCTTCATAAAGGGCCAGGTTCCTCCTCTTCCTTTGTTGAAATTCTTGTTGAATACCCATAGAAACTGAAATTTTGCACCCTTTGTAAATTTCTTGGCCATGTCGATGAGTGTTGTATTGCTGCCCTTAAGCCCATGGTTTGGGTTAAGAAGAATGCATAAGGTGCTGATAAGGTCGCTGGAGAGGGCGCCTCCTCGTCTTCATCTACAGTTGAGAAAAATGATCTAGGCAATGGAGGCGGCAAAAGGAAAGTTGCAAAATTGCCTACTATTATTAACCTTATTGAACTTAGTACTTCTATTCTTAACTTTAAGAAGGATGAAGGTTTCCCCTACTTGGTGAGCCCTACTCTCCTCCCCTTACTCCTATTTCCTCTAATCCTTTTGAGGTGCTCATTGAGGAGGATGATTCAGATTCTGACCAAGAGCCAAATAGGGCTTCCCTGGATAAATCCCTATAGCCTAGTAAGTTATTGGGGAGGAACATTGATGGGCTCCTATTGGGACTACTAGCTCTTCTAGCGAAAAGAGTGCTAAGAAGAAAAAAACAGAAGACTGCTAGGAAAGGCAAGAACGGCCCAAGTGTTCCCTCCCCCACTCCGCCCCAATGATCAAGGTAGCTTGTTGGAATATTAGGGTGCTGAATTCCCCTCATAAGCAAGTTACTTTGAGGAATTTTATCATGAATAACCATGTTGCCCTAATTGGCATTGTGGAGACGATGGTTCAGAAATGCAATAAGGATTTTGTTTCTAATTCTATTTTTCAGAATTGGTGTGTGGAGGATAATTATGATTCTAGTGAGTGGGGTAGGATTTGGGTCGCTTGGAATCCTAGTATTTTTAGCCTTGTTAAGTTGAATGAATTGGACCAAGTGATCAACTTTAGGGTTACTCATATTGATTGCAGGACTGAGTTCTATGGTTCATTTGTTTATGGCTCCAATGACCATACTATCCAGAAAGGTTTATGGAGAGATTTGGTTCAAATCACTGTTTGTGCCACAAATCAGTCGTGGGTGATCTTACGGGATTCCATTGTGGCGAGGTCTTCCTTTGAGATTATAAGGGGTTCTACTACTACTACAAGCACTATGATGGATTTTCAGAAGTGTGTTGAAGATGTTGAAGTTGATGATCTTCGGTTCACAAGTGCTCTTTACACTTGGAGTGACAAGTGAACTACTTCGGGGTGTGTCTCTAAGAAGTTGGATAGGGTGATGGTCAACAAAGCTTGGAGTTCTAAGTTTACCAATTCAGGGTTTGATTTTCCCAATCCGGGGATTTCAGACCATAGCTCGTGCATGGTCAATTTGAGGATCTCCCCTAGGGCTAGAAAGTGCCCCTTTAAATTCTTTAATTTCATGACCAAGAGGGAGGACTTCTTGCCCCTTGTTACTAGTTGTTGGGAGACTACCATAGAGGAGACCTATCAATTCCAAGTCTCTAAGAAGCTCAAGTTAATTAAAGCTGAGTTGAAGAAGCTAAATAACGAGAGGGTGGGGAATGTGTTCCATAACACAATTTTGGCTAAGCATAACCTCTCAGTTTGTCAAAGTGAGGTGGAATCTCACCCTTGTGACATTGCTCTTAGGAATGGATACAAGGAGTTGATTTCGGCCTATGTCAAGGCTCTTGAGGAGGAAGAACTCTTAAACAAGCAAAAGTCCCAGTCCCGGATAAGGTGGCTAAAGGAAGGGGATAGGAACTCGACGTTCTTCTTCAAGTCCACTTTGGGAAGGAGGAATTTAAACAAAATCACCACTATCCATAGGGAGGATGGCACGGTTGTTGAAGGGTATGATCATGTTAGAGAGGAGGTGGTCAATTTCTACAAGAATCTTTGGCATGACCCTAGGCCCTCTCGGAGGGGCAGCAGCCCTAATATTAGAGGAGTGATCTCTAATACTCTCTTGGATACTCAAGCGTCTTTCCTTGGGCTCCAAGTGACGGCTGATGAGATCAAAGAGGCTTGCTTCTCTATGAATCCCAATAAGGCTCCCAGTCTTGATAGGTTTAACGCTCACTTCTACCAAGCAACTTGGCACATCATTGGAGACGACATCACAGTTGTTACCAAGGAATTCTTCGCAACCAGCCACCTTCTTAGCGAGTGTAATGCAACCTCGGTCATCCTCATTCCCAAATTACCCAACGCCACTAAGCTACGTGATTTTCACCCTATATCGTGCTGTAATACTATCTACAAGGTGATTTCAAAGGTTATTATCAACCGAATCAAAAGGGTACTGCCCTCCATTATTAGCCCTAACCAAACAGCTTTTGTGGTGAATCGTAGGATAGGTGACAACATTCTTTTCGTCTAGGAGCTACTGCATGACTATCATAAGTCATATGATATGGTGGATTGGAGTTTCGTTATCCAAACCCTTGCTGCCTTTAAATTCCCTAATGTTATGATTCAATGGAGACAAGCTTGCTTAATGATTCCTAGATTCTCTATTTGTGTGAATGGGGAACTAGCCGGGTTCTTTCCAAGCTCTCGTGGTATCTGTCAAGGTGATTCTCTGTCCCCTTCTCTCTTTGTCCTTGTGATGGAAGTTTTGACGCAAATTATTGCTCTCAAAATTAGCAACAACCACCAATTTAAATATCATTGGAAGTGCGAGAAAGTGAAGTTGACCCACTTATGCTTTGCGGATGACCTTATTATGCTTTGCTGGTGTGATCTCTCTTCGGTTAGCATTCTTAAGGAGGCCTAGGAAGAATTCCATATGCTATTGGGTCTTAGAGCTAACCCCCTTAAAAGTAACATGTTCACCTTGGGTGTCCCTCCTAGTGTGCAGCCCCTCCTTGAAGCTTGCCTTGAGTTCAAAATGGGCGCCCTCTTGATTAGGTACCTTGGCATTCCTATTATTTCTACCAATCTTCATATTAGAGATTGTGTGAAGTTAATCGATAATGTGGCTACTTGGATTTCCTCTTGGCGCAATAAGTTCCTCTCCTTTGTTGGATGGCTCCAACTCATCATATCAGTGCTCTCTACTATGCTTATCTTTTGGGCAAGCCACATCATACTCCCGAAGAAGGTCCTCCTATAAATTGAACAAAAAATTTGATCTTTTCTTTGGACTGGACCAGATGTTAATAGTCATGGAGCTAAGGTGGCTTGGAATTGTGTGTGCAAGCCTAAAAAGGAGGGTGGTCTACGTTGCCTATCCGAAACAAGGCACTTATGATGAGGCATTTGTGGCTACTCATCTATGGTGCGGATAACTTGTGGACTAAGTGGATTAAGGCTTACATCTCAAAAGGAGGAAGTTTTGGGAGGTTAGACCCCCCAAATCTATTCATGGAATTGAAGGAAAATTCTCAAGCTCCGGCCAATGAGAAAGTCCGTCTGATAGGTTAGAAACCACCAAATCTTTTAGGCTGGCATGCTAATCTAGATATGAGAAAGTCTGTCTTTATGTCTTTCTTGCCAACCGGGCATTCTTTGATGCAATATAGACAAAAGTAGATTGAGTATGCACAGAAATGAGGTTTTAGTTCTTTCTTAACACGAAATGTGCTTCTTGAGGGCTAGAAGCATGAGAACGTGCTTCTTGCCGATCGAGGATGTTTTGGTGTAACTTTAACCAAATTGTACACAGTGTGCACCGAAATGACGTTCCATGCATTCTTAACACCTACAGTGGTTCATTTGGCCTAGAACGCTAATCCAAACAAGAGAAAGTGCTTCCTCATGTCTTTATTACCAACCGAGGACATTTTGGTGTAATTGAAACGAAATTAGATTGAGTAGACACCGAAATGATGTTTTTGTGCGTTCTTAACAAAAGCATGTGCTTCTTGAGGGCTAGAACACTAATCCAAGTATGAGAAAGTGCTTCCTCATGTCTTTATTGCCAACTAGGGATGTTTTGGTGCAATTGAAACGAAATTAGATTGAGTGGGCACCGAAATGATGTTTCATTGCGTTCTTAACCACAACATGTGCTTCTTGAGTGCTAGAATGCTAATTCAAGCATGAGAAAAGTGCTACCCCATATCTTTCTTGCCAACCGAGCACATTTTGGTGTAAAATGCACAAAATTGAATTGAGTATGCACCGAAATGATGTTTTCCTGCCTTCTAAACACAAAATGTGCTTCTTTAGGGCTATAATGATAATCTAAGCATGATAAAGTGCTTCCCCAAGTCCTTCTTGCCAACCGATAACGTTTCAGTGCAACTTTAACCAAATTATACACAGTGTGCACCGAAATGACTTTTTCGTTCATTCTTAACACCTAAGGTGGTTCTTTAGGGCTAGCACGCTAATCGAGACATTAGAGAATGTTTCCTCATCCCTTTCTTGTTAATTGGGCACGTTTTGGTGCAATTTGGACTAAGTTAGACTCAGTATGCACCGAAATGACGTATTCGTGCATTCTTAGCACCTAAAGTGGTTCTTTGGGGCTTGAACGCTTATTGAGACATGAGAGAGTGCTTCCCATGTCTTTCTTGCCAAACGAGAACGTTTTGGTATAACTTTATTCAAATTGGACTCAGTGTGCACCGAAATGACATTTTCGTACATTCTTCAAACCTAAAGTGGTTCTTTAGGGTTAGCACGCTAATATCGAGACATGAGAAAGTGCTCCCTCATGTCTTTCTGGCCAATTAAGAAAATTTTGGAGCAATTTGGACAAATTTGGATTAAGTACGCACCGAAATGATGTTTTCGTGCATTCTTAACACCTAAAGTGGTTCTTTAGGGCTGTCACGCTAATCGAGACATAAGAAAGTGCGTCCTCATGTCTTTCTTGCCAACCGAGTGCGTTTTGATGTAATTTAGGCGAAAATAGACTTAGTATGCACTGAAATAAGGTTTTAGTTCTTTCTTAACAAAAAATGTGCTTCTTGAAGGTTAGAACGTTAATCCAAGCATGAAAACGTGCTTCTTGCTAACCGAGCACGTTCTGGTGCAACTTTAACCAAATTGTACACAATGTGCACTGAAATGACGTTTCATGCATTCTTAACGCACAAAGTGATTCATTTGGGCTAGAACGCAAATCCAAACAAGAGAAAGTGGTTCTTCACTTCTTTATTGCCAACTAGGGACATTTTGGTGTAATTGAAACGAAATTAGATTTAGCAGGCACCGAAATGATGTTTTTGTGCGTTCTTAACAAAAGCATGTGCTTCTTGAGGGGTAGAATGCTAATCCAAGCATGAGAAAGTGCTTCCCCATATCTTTCTTACCAATCGGGCACATTTTGGTGCAAATTGCATGAAATTGGATTGAGTATGCACCGAAATGATGTTTTGATTCCTTCTGAACACGAAATATGCTTATTTAGGGCTGGAATGCTAATCCAAGCATGAGAAAGTGCTTTACTATGTCTTTCTTTGTAACGACCCGTACTCCGTAAGGTAAAATTTTTAATTTTAACATGGTTTTGGAGACAAAAGTTGACTTTGGATTTGGAGGAGATTTGAGGTTTGACCTTGGGTCCATTAGGAAGGTCTCGGTCTTACGAGTTTATAGACATGCGGCATGTCCCGTTTGGAGGGACGGTTAGAAAATTTTGTACGTGGCAAAGGACCCAAAAGTTGACTTTTTGAATTATAGGGCCCTTGGAGTGGACTTTGACATGGTTAAGTAGAGCTCGGCTCCACGAGTTCGTAGACAGGAAGTATGCGTCAAACGGAGTTACGGTTTGTAAGTTATGTACGTGGGAAGGGAGTGGCAAAATTGTAAATAAAGGGACTTAGTTAAAAACACTCCAGAATTTTCTGGAACAGCCCCCTCCCCTTTTTTCTCCCTTTCTTTCCCCCCAGCCTGCAGAACTCACCTTCCCTGCGCGTGATACCTTCCCTCCGTCCAGCTACTCCGACCAACACCCAGCCACCGACCAGCCTTCCTTCCGCCGTCGCCAGCCGCCACGACTCACGCCGCCGACCCTCACGCCTGCGCGCGCCGCTGCACGGAGAGAAACCAGCCGCTGCAACCTCCAATTTTCCGGCCAGTTTTCCGGCGTTTCTCTCGCCCATTCAGGTGGGTTTTCTCCCTCATTCCTCCACCATTATTTTCTCTTGGTATTGGGCTGTCAATTGAGTTTAATTGAGCCAAGAGAAGAAATTGGGATCTAAACCCCAAATCTGGAAATCGGTAGATGGTGGCTTGGGGGGCTAAATTGGGGTTGAATTTATTAATTTCCAACCTTAGGGCATATTAGTTGAGGGTTAGAACAAGAAATTTGCAAGGATTTGGAGAATTGAGAATTGAAAATTTGGGGGTTTATGCCCAATTCGGGTTACCCTAATTTCTGAACTTGGGGGTTGTTTTAAATTGAGTTTTGGTCAATTTCCAGCCCTTAGGAACCTTAATTTCGATCTAGATGAGTTAAATTGGGAGAAATTATAATTTTGAGTTAGAACCCGCCACTTTGGGCGACACGAATAGAAATTCCGGATATCTAACTATCCGTGTCGTACGGTAACACCGTTTCAGAACTCAAATGACGTTAAATAATATTGTGGAACTATTAGAAAAGGGTCGGGTAGACAAAACCCAAATTTAGTTGTCAAACGGACATTTTTGGGTGCCGAAAAGAATTTAAATAGGCTCGGCTGCGCCTAAGATTTCTGTGTATGGATTAAGGGATTAAGAAGTGGGGTATTACCGAGTTGAAGCCGAGAAGGATTAAAAATTGGGTCTATAGTTAAGGCTTAGGAAATTAAAATGTCACACGTACTTTAATTTATGTTGTTGTGTCAAGTCTAAAGTTTATATCTCGTTGTCTTTGTTTTCATTTCGGCAGAATATTTGCAATACAAATTTCTTTTTTTGAATGGTTTGAAGATTTAGGATAGTGGGCCCTATGTCCGAGGGACGTGGGACCCCACAGGGTGACCTCGAAATAATATGGAAGGTTCCGGGGTCAGTCCTGTCACAACGAGGCTAGACCCCTTGACTGTGAGTGGATATTTTCTCATATAACTATGTTAGGAAATAAATTGGGTTTTATTGAAATTTATTTGGTTTAGTAAAGTTAAGTGAATAAAAATAGAATAAATTTGCATGTTGATTTTGGCATGATACTTTATGTGTATATAAGTATACATATGTATATATCAAGGGTTTTACGGAATTTATTTGATAGAAATTTTTTAAAAAGTTTACCGGATTTGAAAAGGACCAAGTATATTTAATGCTCGTGAGTTTATGTAAAGAAAAAAGTTGTTTAAATGTTGGAGTTTCAAATCATAAAATGCTCGTGAGTTTATGTAAAGGAAAAAGTTGTTTAAATGTTGGAGTTTCAAATCATACGGATTTATGAACGCTTGAACCCCTATTTTAAATTCCGTTAAGTACCCACCAGTTTTATGTTAAGGAGGTCTTTGGGACCCATCACGGCACACACAAAGGCTTTGGGCCGTGTGTCGGGATGTCTCGCCCTTTGGGGGCAGTTGATGTGCACGTACGACATTCTGGCTTCTTGTACGACGGCGAAGCGACGGTACAAGGGCCACTGAATCCACTCGTACGACGGCGTTGCGACGGTGCGGGTGGAAGAATAAGTCATTTGGGTGCTTAGATGGAAAACGCCCCTTTGAAGAATTTTTGTTCTTTACGATTATTTTCTCTCTATGTGACTTCTTAAAAGAATTTATTTCGAAAAGATTTTATTTTCTTACCCTTGGAATTATTCACGCATTTTATTTTATTTTATTTTTTAAATGAAATTTTAGAAATCTAAAGTAATAGTGATTCTTCTATTGTATTACCGGAAGTAGACGTTGAAAACAATATTTTCATATGAGGGATTTTATTATAATGTTGGTTAAATGAAATTTTGATTTAGATATCCACTCACTGAGCCTATCTTATTGGAAGTTGTTTGTTTCGTGTTTTGATGTTCCCCCCAGGTAGAAGCGGCGGCCCGTAGAAGAGTTTGTACGTCGAGGTGGACCTTCGCACCCATTGCTAAGGGTAGAAACCTTTTGCCTGTAATATATATATATATTTAGTTATAACGACTAAAGTCTGTATATACGTATGTAAATAAATATAAGATGTATGATAGGCCAGAGGCCTAAAATGATTGTGGTAGGGAAGCTGAACAGTTAGAAGTGTATTTTAACAGGTCTGGAAATTTGGAAAAGTGCCATTTTCAGGGGAAGTGCTGCCGAATTTTCGGCAGAATATTTGCATATACAAATTTTTTTAGAATGGTTGAAGATCTAGGATAGTGGGCCCTATGTCCGAGGGACGTGGGACCCCACAGGGTGACCTCGACTTGATATGGAAGGTTTCGGGGTCAGTCCTGTCAGAATAAAAATGATTTTAATTTGATACAGTGATGTGTATATTTACCAAAAAGTTAACTAGTAATGTGTCAAATTACTATTGGCACATAGGATTAAGGCACACTTGAGGCACAATTTTTTGAGGCCCAAAATCATTTCCCAATCAATTAATATTGAGAGACTTGTGGTATTATGTATTGTAAGATAAAATTTTACTTTTCGGTGTGTGATATATTCTGAATAAGCATATTTAAGGAATTGATTCTCTTTACTAAATTATTAATTTCAACAATATGTGAAATCCAAATTAGTCCTCAATTTGAATTTCTTAATGTTGAATAATCGTTTGGGAATTAAATCCAAACTCCCACCATTATGCAACAAGTAATAAATTCGATGAAAAAGAAAATAATAATCAAAACCAAGAAGAAAATAAACAGATAAACAAACACACACAATCATACTGAGATTTTACGAGATTCGGCAAAATCTTGCCTACGTCCTCAGGAGAGTTCTCCATTCTTCACTATGAGAATAAACAAGTCCAATATTACAATTAGACTAAATCACATAACTAAATCCCCAAATCCCTTGTACACCCTCTCTCAATGTGTTTACCAAGAACCCTAGTTCTCTCACCCAAGATTAATTACATAATCTTGATCTCACCACCTAGATCTTGTGCCTCCCAAGAACTCTCAAGACTATCTCTCTAAATTCAGAGTCTATCTCATTCTCTCTCTTGTTTCTAGGGCCTAAAGGTTCTATTTATACATAATAGACCTTTAGAAAACAAACCT
>QANT01000312.1:0-12497 GCA_003254885.1 Purshia tridentata
CCTCGTTATTTGCATGCTTTGCTACGCCGCGATTCATGCACTTGCGAGTAAACTTAAATTGAGTATTTATTTGGTTCGAAGAAAACACAATCAACAGGTTAAAAATTATTTCATGGAAAAATCTCTTATTTTCTTCTCTTGATTTAGATTTTACTAAAATCTAAATGGGTATGTGTATGAGTTTTATATCCCTTCAAATTTTATAAACACATTATTCTAGATTTTACACTTAGGTGTATATTGCCTTCTTCAAATTTTGTTTATTTAAAAGAGTTTATTTCTTTAACCCGAAAAGTGCATATCATTATCATATCTCGAAGTATTTACAAGGCTTGATATAAAATGGTGCCACGGGTTGAAGAGCTTGAGAAGCTGCCATCTACATGATTGACTCTATACTTGTCTTTTAAAGCTTGTACAAAGGGGTAAACTAGCTGTCACTTAGTCTAGGATTAGGTGATTGAGCTTGTGTGCTGTTATTGCCTTTGTATTGAACCTTCAATATAGTGGATTGCTTGGTCAGCGGATAAAACCCCCAATTTTTAATGACAGGACCGCCCCGGAGTTGACCCCGAGATGACCCTGTGGGGGCGCCACGTCTCACGACATGGGCCTCGACCCTCGGGCACGTGACAAACATTAAAACTAAAACCTTTACTCTTTGCCTGAAACTATGAGCCATGAACAATAAATCCTTTATTCAAATTAGCTGTAATTCACAAAAAAACATTTACATAAAACCAAAGTATAAAACAAAGTTTCTAAAACACAAGTAGTCCCACTGTCTCGTCTTCCCAATACTGTCTCCTCAGTCTGCTTAACCTGCAAAACAAATCCTGCACCCAACCAAAGGTGCACCGGGTTTAAACACAAACCCGGTAAGCTCACTAGAGCTCGTATGAGTGAAAACTTACTAAATATCTTAACAATAAAATCAGTAATAATCAATTACAAAACCGATTTAAACCTCAAATCACAAAGTTCACAACTCAACAATCAAATCACTAATTAAATAAAACCAACACCTCAAACTATTAATCCAAGTTAAATTCACAAATCCTCAATGCCCAAAATAACCTCAAACCTTTCAAGATCTTCAATCCTAATTCGTACCCACTTAACTAGCAAACAGCAAACAAGCTAACCAAACAAACAAGTAACTGAAATTTTAATTCCACTCACAAACTTGGCGAGCAAAACGTAAGCCTCGCCGATCACCCAACTAGCGGCCAACACCCAAAACTTCTCCGAAAACACTTCCGATCGTCCTGTACAAACACGTAAGGTCCAAGTTGGTTCCCAAAAGCTTTAAAATAAGAAAAAGAACATTTTTGGTCACTGGCCAGTCCAGCACCGCCACACGTGGCGGCGCCGGCGGTGGTCAACGGCGGCGGCCACCGGAAAGTTGACTTTCTGGTGACCAACCCAGAAAATAAAATTGACCATACCAAATCAATGGGCTCGACGAGAGGAACAACTTTGTCAACTGGGCTGAGTCCAAAAAGTGGCCGGAAATGGCCAGAAAACCCCAATTTCGGTCTGAAATTTCTGTCTCCGATCTGAAAATTCAAACCTACACGAAAAATTACAAATCACATATGGTTGGAAAGCTTGAAACGTGAGGATTTCAGAAAGGTAAGAATCGAACCAAACCGAGGTCAGACGAAGCAGGAATTTGGATTTGAAACTCACGGTAGCCGAAATTTCCAGGGCTCGATTCGTCGTCCACAGTGGTCCGATCGGGACGATTTGGATATGGATGGAAAGAGAACGAAGAGGCGAACAAAACCCAACCAACCAGAAGTCCAGAAGATGCTGCACGCGCTTCCACGCGCGGCTGGGAGGTGCGACGGCGATCCTGATCGCCAGACACTATTCACGCGTGAATTTTGATTTTTTTTCGAAAAATGAAATTATTTTCCCTATTTATATTTTCCCTTCCAAACTTTAAACGTCCATAACTCTTAAACCGTAAGTCCAAATTGCGAGCCGTTTCTTCCTACGCGCTCGTGAGGTCAAGCTCTACGCAACCATATAAAAATTTAGGTCAAAACACTCTTTTAAAAATATACGTCCCTTGTAAAACCAAAACTTCCCTAAGTGAGGGCAAATTGGTAAATTCACCTCAAAGACTTTAAATGATGATCCAAAAAGGAAAAGTAGGGACGGGTCGTAACACCAACCAAGCAGCCGAGAGTCATTTACATTGTTGGCAGCTTAATCCTCTAGCTGATCAACACGTAACACCCCATTTGAAGCTTGCTTGTGGATCTTCAAGATATGAAAGTGATATGCAATATTTTGGGTTAGCAAGATCAACTGCTTCAACAAAAAAGGATTTAAAGAAGCCAATATAAACCCAAATTTAAAAACTAGAGTGATGTGTTTATGCTTTTAAAACAATTTGAAACCCATACACAAAACCCATTTAGTTTTTAGACAAAACAAATCAAGAGATAAACACAAGAAAATTTTTAAAGAAAAACTTTCAACTCTAGATAAATAAAATACCCATTTTATCTCACAAAACACTCAGCTCAAAAGCTGCACAAAACATACCAAAAATGTGAGAGCCAAAGAGAATGAAGGGCTACCCGTATCCTATAGCAGCAGCCACACACGCACACCCACACTGATCCACATGGCAGCCAATGATAGGCTCAAGTCCTAACAAACTTTCAGGACAGCTCATAGCCGAATATGCCAAAGGGAATCTGAAGATTCGTGTGAGAGAGGGGCTGAGTTGTTTTGGGAAAGTTTCCATTTTCAGAAAAAATATTTGGGGAAGAGGATGAATAGTGCAAAATGAAAACCCATTAAAAACTGATGTGGGCTGGAGAATAAATGAGGAGAGTAAAAGCCCAATCATAAGAAGTTAGAAAATTAGACACGTGCAAATACCCATTTAGGAGAGTGACCCACATAAAAGACCCTCACATGGGATCACTTAATATTCACAACATAGTATCTGCAGTTCCCGTGCCAGAAAAGTGTAGTGTATGATATGTCATAGACTAGTCAAAACATGCACTACTCTGTGAAAAACTGATGTTGCGTGAAATGCATGGTATGGGTATTACCTTAGGCATGAGGGATGTAGGACCAGCTGTGTAGTCTTCATTGCACACTCAAATGTTTATAACTTAGTCTAGAGCTTGTGTGAGATTCAAATCTAAAATAATTACAAGCTGTTTTGTCAAGGAAATTGCCAATACAAAACTTGAAACTAACACCAGGATTTAAAACACAAAAATGCACACACTCACACGTAGGATTGGTCCTTCAAAGTATAGGACCGGTCCTCTAGAAGACAAAACAGAAGACCTCTCTGGAGGACCGATCCCACCATTGGGAGGAACGGCCCTTTGGGCCATTTATTAGAAAATAGACTCATTATTGTGGGATCGATCCTACCTAGTGTAGGACCGATCCTACAGATCGATAACCCCCTTTTTAAAACCTTTTTAAAACACTTTTAAATGCATATGAACGAGATTCTAACCGCCTGTGATGCATGCAAGGTTTCTAAGTCAACTTACCTTGATCCTAAAGGAATTTGAACACCGAGACAAGCTTTGAGAATAATTACTTTGAACGCGTACTTGAGAATCAACTTGACAAACTAAACTAATACTTACAACCATATGAGTTTTGTCTAAAGGAAATTGCCAATTACAAAAATTACACTTACAATCTCCTCCTTTGGCATTTCCTAGACAAAACCTCATAAACAAAACAAATAATGAAAATAAGACTCAAGACACAACTTCAACCTGAGAGCGATGATCCAATCCTGCAAGAAAAACATGAACACACAATATACCTGTGAAGAGCAGATAAAACAAGAAACCTAATTCCAAGGCATATCATGAGATTCTCAAAGATAAAACACGATTAATAAACAGCCAAAATATTCAGAGTATAGACCAAAGCAAATAAACTGGTAGTCCAGAAAGCTAAAAGAATAAACAAACACAGCCCAAAGCCTATGTCTCCGCCTTTTTGGCTACGAAAGCCAAAAGGACAAAAAGAAACAAACCAAACAGTAGTACTGATAGGGAAAACGGTTCACGCACTGCTGGATATCAGAGACAGTCTCCTGAAGATCGTCCACCTTTGTGTGAATGTCTTGAAGATCATCAAACCGAGCATGAAGACTGGTAAACTTCGACTGAAGATATGTCATCAATGAAGCATTATCAGGACCACCACTAGTACTCAGAGTGGAAGAAATAGATGGCTCAGGAGTATCTAATGGTTCAGAACTAGACACAGGTTGAGGAGGTCTGAACCAAGCAGCAGACTAACTCCTGTGAAGGATAGTGATATCCACACAAGGATTGGGTGAATATTATTCATCCGACGGCAGTAGCGGTACATTGTACTAGCGGTACATTGTACTTGGCAGCAAGCATAGTAATCAAATTAGGGAAGACCAAGCCAATACTCAACTTGTGGGATGAAACCCCACACTCAATGATCCTATAATAGGTCAATTCAGCTAAAGGAACAGGAACAGAAGGAGTGGTCATTGCAATTAACCACCAACAAGCATCATCCATAAGATGAGATTTCTGAGAAGTAGGAAAGATTTTCGATCGAACTAACAAAAATAGAAGCCAGTACAAAGGAGGCACAAGACCACTAGACAGACGCTTGCCAGGAGAAGGAACATACCCTCAGTAGCGTACAAGGTAGAAAACAGCTGCTCCTTAGACAGTGGAGAAACATGAGCTTTGAGATTGTTGTAGTCAGACAAGGAAGATGGTGGAAGACGACACAAATCTCTTATCTGATCGGGGTCAAACAGAACATGCTTACTACGAAGATATATATGGGAAGAGGGGGATTCACAGAAATTTGGAGGGAAGTTGGCATAAAACTCCCGAACAATAGCCCTTACATAGTTTTCACAGTGACACACAAAATCTTTCCAACCCTTAGACTCTATGAGAGCGATAAAATCAGCAGGGAGATCACGAAAGAAGAAATCTCGCTCAAAAATTATGGTTTTGCCCTTAAGAAACCGATTGTAGTGAGTTTCCCTCTCATAATTTAGGAATTTTCTAAAAGCAAGTGATGAACCCTCCTCCTGAGAATGATGCTTCTTAGGAGCCATAACTACACAATCAAAGTACCAACCAAGTAGCAACCAAAAAACAAAGGCAACACAACAAAAAAATGACAAGCAATCCAAGTTATCAAATTAAGAAAAATGAGGATTGAAAGACCACAATAAGAGAAAGATTAATAGAAAAAGGCACAAAATAACGTACTCAAGCAAGAGGCACCAAGACAATAGCACCAAGGGGGCCACACAACCACACACCAAAGTAGAGAAAATGAAGAACACCACCAATAACAATAAATCCAAGTTAGATAAAACAAAAGAAGCAAGAAATTGAAAGAAAATCAAGAAAAATTCGGTGAAAATAAAAACCATACCTTTTTGGAGCGCTAGAAGAGAAGAACACCAAAAAACACAACAAAACACAACAATAACTAAAGGGTAAAGATCCTAAGGTGCCAAAAATTGAAGAAAAAGAAGAGAAATTGAAAAAATTTGAGGGATTTAAGATGAGATTGAGAGAAGAGGAATATGGGTTTTTAGGGTGTTTGGATGAGTTTTGGGAAAGAATAAGAAGTGAAGGAAATAAAAGGGAACGAAAGAAAGAGAATAGCTGAAAGATAAGGAGAAAATTTGAAAAGGGGAAGAGAATCACATGCAAAGGATAAGGAAAGAAGAGAAAAAAAATTTATTTATTATTAATTTTTTTTAACTGAAACCCATGTAGGACCGGTCCTCCAAAGGGAAGGATCGGTCCTCCAGAGAAGCAACGCAACAAATGACTTTGTGGGACCAGTCCTTTATGGCAGAGGATCGGTCCTCTGGGGAGAAAGAGAGGAAGCCGGAGCCACTGTGGGACCAAGAACATTCCCCATTCTGTGGGACCGGTCCTCTCAAGGAGAGGATCGATCCTCTGGACAGAAAATTGATTCTAAAGAAAAAAAAGCCCAAAAATTGACTAACTCCCCCTAAACATATGCCATATGCAAAATGCAAAGCAAACAATGAAAAATGCATGATAAAAGTGAAGAACAAGAGAGAGTAAGGAATCATGAGAGTTGAAGATGACATAAAACGATTTCAAACACAAGTAAATTCAAAAGAGTCAATCCAAAAGAGAATGCATCTAAAGATAATTAAATCAAACTAGATTCCAAAGAGAACACATGAGACAAATCACGAACTTAAGATAGAAGATTTTAGAAACAACCAAAGAAGATGGGCAATAACAAACGAAATTGTAAAACAAAATGCAAGCAAAAAAACTCCCCATTTTTTTATTTATTTATATTCTTTTGAGGGGAAAACATTAATGGAAGCTAAAGCACGAAGGAGAAGGTAGCCTTTTCCATGCAAGGCAAGCAAACAAGTCTTGACCCGTTGACAGCTTCACTTTAAACCTTAGGCAGCCTTCTCCAATTTTATTTTATTTATTTATTTATTTTAAACATGATATGCACAAAATAAAGCAGAGATTGTCCATCAATTCAATGTTGAAACCAAAATAAACATAAATATGTTCTGAAGAAGTAAATGAAAAGAATCATAAGCTTCTAAGTACTGTGAGAAAGGCAAAATTAACAAGAGATGTAAACGAAATAGAGAACCCACTTGACTTAACCACATGCCCAAAAACCATGTTAGGTTATCAAAAGTACTAAGACTCAATTACTCATTGCCAGTTCTATGCATGAAATGCATGAGATGCCCTTTTTTAAAAAAAAAAATTATTTATTTGAAGATAAGCTAATGTATGCATATGCAACTAATCTAAATGAAGCACACAATGATATGAGAGATACATGAATGAGAGAAGTTTCAGTCAATTGAACAGACACCAATGGACTTCCGAAGAGATTCAAACCTTAGGTTTTCTAAGGGTTTAGTGAAGAGATAGGCAACCTGATTTTCAGAATTAACAAACTCAATGATCAATGTACGATCTTCAACCAAGTTACGAATAAAGTGGTGACAAATGTCAATGTGTTTTGTGCGAGAGTGCTGAACAGGATTCTTAACAATATTAATAGCACTCATATTATCACAATACACAACAAAAGTAGTATGCTCAAAACCATACTCACAAATCATTTGTTTCATCCAAAGTAACTGAGTACAACACTAACAGCTGCTATATACTCAGCTTCAGCAGTAGATAAGGAAACACAATTTTGCTTTTTGCTTTTTGCTATGCCACGAAACAAGGTTATTGCTTACGTAAAAGCAACCGCCCGATGTACTTTTACGATCATCAGCATTACCTCCCCAATCAGCATCAGAATATCCAGACAATTCAATATTTGTATCAAAGGAATACCAAATACCATAATCAAGAGTATCATTAATATAACGAATAATACATTTAACATCATGCTTATGAGACTCTTTATGATCAGATTGAAAACGAGCACAAACACCAACAATGAAAGTGATATCAGGCCTACTAGCAGTACACATGTAAAGCAAACTACCTATCATACTTCTATACTCAGTTTGATCTACACTTATTCCATTAGGATCTATAGAGATTTTGGTGGAAGTACTCATGGGATTTCGAACCTCCTAGGAGGAATCTAGCCCAAAACGTTTAACTAAGTCT
The DNA here is from genome assembly GCA_003254885.1 of Purshia tridentata. Classification (NCBI taxonomy): domain Eukaryota; kingdom Viridiplantae; phylum Streptophyta; class Magnoliopsida; order Rosales; family Rosaceae; genus Purshia; species Purshia tridentata. The sequence goes on from QANT01000312.1 coordinate 7,668, forward strand.
TTAGCAAACTTAGATTGAGAGATGAAGATACCATCACTCAATTGATGGACTTGAAGACTTAGAAAGTAATTCAACTCACCCACCATACTCATTTCAAACTCACTACTCATCATCTCAGTGAAGTTCTTGACATATTTTAGAGAAGTAGACCCAAATACAATATCATCAACATATACCTGAGCAATTATTAAATCACCTTTCACTTTCTGAAAAAACAAGGTTTTATCAACAGATCCTCTAGTGTAGCCTTTATCAATCAAGTGCAAAGACAGTCTCTCATACTAGGCTCTAGGAGCATGTTTCAAACCATAAAGAGCTTTCTTAAGTCTAAAGACATAGTTTGGATGATGTGGGTCCTCAAACCCTTTAGGTTGTTCAACATAAACTTCCTCTTGAAAATACCATTCAGAAAGACACTCTTGACATCCATTTGATGCAATTTAAAATTAAGGTTACAAGCAATAGCTAAGAGAATTCTAACTGACTCCATCCTTGCAGTCGGGGCAAAGGTTTCGTCAAAATCTATTCCCTCAATCTGAGTATACCCTTGAGCCACTAATCTAACCTTATTCCTTACAATAACACCAAACTCATCTGTTTTATTTTTGAAAATCCATTTAGTGCCAATTACATTGACATCCTTTGGCCTAGGAACTAAATACCACACATCATTCCTAGTGAATTGATTTAACTCCTCCTCCATGGCTACAATCCAATCATCATCTCTTAGTGCCTCATTCACATTTTTTGGTTCAATTTTAGACACATAACACACATGACTCACCTCATCAATTAATTGCTTTCTAGTTTTTAACTGGATCATCTAAATTATCTAAAATCTCACTGGATGGATGATTCTTTTGGACCTAAGTAGATGGGTCCCTAGACTGATTTGACTCACCAGTGACAATTGACACTTCCACATCCTCAACAACCTCCTTATTCTTAGGTTCAATACCAATACTATCATCTCCTTTGATGAATCCATGACATCTCTAGTTCTCTTATTGATGACCCTATAGACTCGACTAGTCAAGGAATATCCTAGGAAGACACCTTCATCACTACGAGTATCAAACTTGTCTAAGTGCTCTCTATCCCTTAGGATATAGCAAGTACTACCAAACACCTTGAAGTATTTGATATTTGGTTTCTTACCTTTCCAATCTCATATGGAGTTTTGTTAGTCCCATGCGTAAGATAAACCCTATTGACAATGTAACATGCGGTGTTAATTGCCTCAGCCCAAAAATGCTTAGCAAGATTCTTGCTATGCAACAGAACACTAGCCATCTCTATGAGAACCCTGTTCTTCCTCTCAACAATCCCCTTTTGTTTTGGAGTGTAAGGTGCAGAAAATTCATGTGTAATACCATTCAAATCACAAAATTCAGCAAACAAGGCATTCTCAAATTCACCACTATGGTCACTCCTAATTCTAACAATGCAAGTAATATTCATGCTTTTGTTCATTTTGAATTCTATTACAAATAGCACGAAAATTAACAAAAGCATCAGATTTTTTACGTAGAAAAGCAACCCAAGTGAATCTAGAAAAATCATCAACCATAACAAGCACATATCTTTTCCCACCAAAACTCAAAGTTTGCATTGGGCCAATTAAATCCATGTGAACAAGATCCAACACTTTAGAAGTAGTCATGGCATTGAGTTTCTTATGGGGACTCTTAATTTGTTTACCAATTTTTTTTTACTCTAATTTAGGTAAACCTCTGACAATTTCCTTTTTAGACAACTGTGCAAGTTCTCTAAAATTTATGTGACCTAAACGTTGATGCCAAAGAGAAAGGGTATCATCACAAGCTTTATTGCACACTTTAGATTCAGAGGAAACATCAGCATTAATACAATAGAAATTATCTCTAGATCTGACACCACTTAACACAATCTTACCTGCTTCATCAATCACATTGCACTTAGCTTGTGTAAAACTAACATGACATTTATTTTCATCACATATTTGGCTAATGCTAATAAGATTAGATTTCAGATTTTCAACATATATCACATTATCCAATTTAGCAATACCAGGAGCAGTAATAGAACCTCTACCAAGCACTCCTAAGGTATGCCCTTGTATTTTGTAGTTCCATTTCTTTTTATTGATTCATTTATTTACCAAAAAAAAAAAAGACATGGGGAAGTAGTTTCTCATGTCTCGTTTAGCGTTCTAGACCTAAAAAACAACTTTAAGTGCTCAAGAAGCACCTTTTTTTGTTAAGAACGCACGAAAACATCATTTTGGGGCATACTCAATCTAGTTTTGTTTAAACCTCGTCAAAACATGCCCTGTTGGCAATAAAGACATGAGGAAGCACTTTCTCTTGTTTGGATTAGCGTTTTAGCCCGAATGAACCACTTTAGGTGTTAAGAATGCATGAAATGTGATTTTGGTGCACACTGACAATTTGGTTAAAGTTGCACCAAATCATGCTCGGTTAGCAAGAAGCATGTTCTCATGCTTGGATTAGCATTCTGGACCTCAAGAAGCACATCTCGTATTAAGAAAGAACTAAAATGTAATTTCGGTGCAAACTCAGTCTACTTTTGGTCTAAATCACATCAAAACCTGCTCGATTGGCAAAAAGGCGTGCAAAAGCACTTTCTCATGTCTAGATTAGCGCGCTAGCCGTAAATAACCACTTTAGGTGTTAAGAATGCACGAAAACATCATTTCGATGCATACTTAGTGCATATTCATCCAAATTGCACCAAAACGTTCTTGGTTAGCAAGAAAGACATGAGGAAGCACTTTCTCATGTCTCGATTAGCTTGCTAATCCTAAAGAAGTACTTTAGGCATTAAGAATGCACGAAAACGTCATTTTGGTGCACATTGAGTCCAATTTGACTAAAGTTACACCAAAACATTCCCGATTGGCGAGAAAGACATGGGTAAGCACTTTCTCATGTCTCAATTAGTGTTCTAGCCCTAAAGAACCAATTTAGGTGCCAAGAATGCACGAATACGTCATTTCAGTTCACAATGAGTCAAATTTGGTTTAACGTTTGTTAGTTTCAATATTTGTATTGGCAATTTCCTTGACAAAACAGCTTGTAATCATTTTAGATTTGAATCTTACACAAGCTCTAGACTAAGTTAGGAACATTTGAGTGTGCAATGAAGACTACACAGCTGGTCCTACATCTCTCATGCCTAAGGTAATACCCATACCATGCAATTCATGCAACATCAGTTTTTCACAGAGTAATGCATGTTTTCACTAGTCTATGACATATCATACACTACACTTTTCTGGCACGGGAACTGCAGATACTATGTTGTGAATATTAAGTGATCCCACGTGAGGGTCTCTTATGTGAGTCACACTCCTAAATGGGTATTTGCACTTGTCTAATTTTCTGACTTCTTTTGATTGGTCCTTTACTCTCCTCATTTATTCTCCAGCCACATCAGTTTTTAATGGGTTTTCATTTTGCACTATTCATCATCTTCTCCAAATCTTTTTTCTGAAAATGGAAACTTTCCCAAAACAACTCAGCCCCTCTCCCACACAAATCTTCAGATTCCCTTTGGCATATTCGGCTATAAGCTGTCCTGAAAGTTTGTTAGGACTTGAGCCTATTATTGGCTGCCATGTGGAATGGTGTGGGTGTGCGGGTGTGGCTGCTGCTACAAGGTATAGGCAGCCCTTCATTCTCTTTGTCTCTCACATTTTTGGTTGTTTTGAGCAGCCTTTGAGTTGAGTTTTTAGAGAGACCAAATGGGTATTTTATTTTTCAAGAGTTGAAAGTTTTTCTTTGAAAATTTTCTTGTGTTCATCTCTTGATTTGTTTTATCTAAAAACTAAATGGGTTTTGTGTATGGGTTTCAGATTTCTTCAAAAGCATAAACACATCACTCTAGTTTTTAGATTTGGGTTTATATTGGCTTCTTCAAATCTTGTTTGGTTGAAGGAGTTGATCTTGTTAACCCAAAATATTGCATATCACTTTCATATCTTGAAGATCCATAAGCAAGCTGCAAATGGGGTGCTACGTGTTGATGAGCTAGAGGATAGAGCTGCCAACAACGTAAATGACTCTTGGCTTGTTGGTTGATGGTTGCACAAAGTGGGTATGCTAGCTGCTACTTAGCTTTAGAGTAAGTAAATGAGCTTGTGTGCTGATATAGACTTTGTATTGAACCTCAACATATTGGATTGCCCGGTCAGCGGATAAGACCCCCAGTTTTTTAACCCTTTGAGGTTTTTCTGGGTGAACAACTTGTGTGTTTCCTCCTTGTGATTGCTGGGTTTATTTGGCTTTTATATAACTTGTGTTTATTTCCTTGGTATATGGTTTCACACTTTGGCTTATGGTTGATAATATTGCAACTGATGAACTGAATCTAATCTAGCATCACACATCTCACTTTAGTTGTGGCTAGCACTGGGATGCCTACTTTGACAGATCCTTGAGTGCCTAGGTTGTCACTCCTCACATGAATATTTGAAATGCTTGCTAGTTGTGTGTTCTTGAGTTGTGCATCTGTTGTGCAGACTTAAGTGTGTTTGATTGGTTCAGTCTTGTCAAATAGTTTTGAAAATTGGGTCCGATTAGTGATCGTTGTTTTACTTAAGTGTTTTAGGGTGTTAAAGCACTTTATACCAAACTTCAATTGGTATCAGAGCGCTACTCTTGAAGAAAATAGAGAGGTATTAGGGTTAGTTTGGTGCTTGATCATTTTAGATGGATAGGAACAGAGTTGCTGACAGGACCCTCCCCGAGTTCCACCCTGGAACTCAGAGTGATCCTGCGGGAATCCAATATCGAGGAAAATTCTACCGGAAATTCGGCAGAACCTCCC
>QANT01000313.1:0-168608 GCA_003254885.1 Purshia tridentata
TGGTATTTTTGAAATTAAAAAAATACAAATAAAAAGGGTACAATTGAAATTCTAAAAAAGAAAAGTCAACTTTAGATGATTATAGGTTGACTAGAGGGTTTTGAAAATGTTAAAATGTATAATTTGGGAAAGTTTAATTTTGGGTGAAGGTTATGAGAGAATCAATCTCTAACTAGGAGGTTTATAAATATTTGCATTAATAAGAATAAAAAAGTAGAACCTGCCCAAAAGGGTATAATTGGAATATAATAAATATTAAAAGGGAGCTAGCTTTGAAAAGGGGGGTTTTGAGAGAATTTAAATGAAAATTAAAGGGTTTTGGAATAGTTTAATATAAGGTGGGAGTTTAGGAATATTGTAGCTCTAATTAGGGGGTTATGGGGCGTTTACATAATTAAATATTGATGCAGCCAATACTGGTATACGTAGACAATTTAATATATTTGTTTTGTAGTCTGTCATGCACTAAATAACTGCACCTTACTCTCTCTTTATGATGTTTTATTGAACAGCTTAATATCTTTTATTGTTCTTATATTATACATCTACGCATGACATATGCCACCACCTGTACTTCATAATTTGTTTCGTGCCCTCATCAACAACCATTCCTCACTCCACAGCTGTCGGTACGCTTCAGATGCAATGGAGTGCGAATATCATGACATCAACCTTGCCTTGCCCTTTTCTAACTTCCTTCCCACCCTCAAAGCCATTCAAGTTAGCTGACGACTTCATCTACTACTATTGGCTCCTTAATTAACTCATACTAAATCAAAACTGTACAATATATCATATAAAGGCTTTGTAATAATAGCAAGCTAATTAGCACAACCACTAGACTCTAGCTCATCAGTTCTCAGTCTCAGAGACACAGAGTATCTAACAATAATGTTCGACTTGCAAAATTTGTTTACAAGAATGTCAGTGTATGTGTACACAAAACGCCGGCTAATAGTGCTCCAACTCTCACAAGTCACAATCCTCCACTTTATAAAGGCTTTGTAATAATAGCAAGCTAATTAGCACAACCACTAGACGCTAGCTCATCAGTTCTCAGTCTCAGAGACACAGAGAAATGGCAGAGGTAGCAGTGATATGTTGGTCACTTGTGTTTATAGCCATATTCAGCTTGTTCGTGAGATTGCTTAAGGAGATGTGGCTCAAGCCTAAGACGATTCGATCAGTGATTTGGAAGCAAGGCATCAGAGGGCCTCCACCTTCATTCATTCGTGGGAACGTTCCAGAAATGCAGAAGATTCAATCAACCATCAACAACATCACCCTGAAACCATCATCTGATGCTCAATCTTTGAACCACAACTGGCTTCCCGCTACCTTCCCATATCTCCAGCAATGGGCCAAGGAGTATGGTATGACTATGAAATTAAACATGTATATAATTCTAGAACTATGATGAGTATTACCACACACAGTTAGTAAATTTATGATGAAGAACAGGGGACCTTGGGTAATTGGATCAAAATGATTGAGAAAGAAGTAATCATGGTTTGATGAATATGCAGGTCCAGTATTCTTGTACTCTACAGGGAACAAACAGCACCTATATGTGAGCGATCCCAAGTTGTTAAAGGAGCTGAAACTGCACAACTCCTTGGATTTGGGTAGACCTACATATCTGACTAAGCCATTCGAGTCCTTGCTAGGGAACGGCCTTATCCGGGCCAACGGACAACACTCCGCCTACCAGAGAAAACTCATCGCTCCCGAATTATTCCCTAACAAGGTTAAGGTATATATATACAGATCACTCTTAAGACGCAAGAAAATTTATAAAAAATATGAATGTGTGCCGTTTTTTCATTATGTTCTTTTGTCACACAACAACGCCTCCATTGCCATGTGACTATAATAACTTTATTCAAATTTTATCTAAAGGCATATACTTTAGGTTGTCTAAATTCTTGTTCTTTAAAATTAAAGCATGTGTCAGTGGCAGAACCACCTTAGGCCCAAGGCAACCCTCACCAATTTTCATATAATGTTATAAATAGGTCTTAAGATTTAAACAAAAAAGAGTAAACATATTTATATAAAGTTGTGGAATGATGTTTAACAGTTGTAACCATCAACTGTACGTCTTTGTTGTGCACATCTTTTAGAAACCAAATAGGTTCAAATTAAGTCTTTTTATAACACGTATTATATCTATTACATTTATGCTCATATTAATTTATGAATGAAAAAAAGAAATTTTACTTAAAATTGATCAAATGGTGAAAAAGTGCAGGGTATGTTGGGTCTGATGGAGGAATCTACAATAAAACTAATTGAGACATGGGAGAGGCGTATACTAGAAACCGAGGGAGGTGTGGTGGACATGATGATTAATGAAGATTTCAAGAAACTCTCAGCAGATATCCTATCAAGGGCTTGTTTTGGCAGCTCTGATTACACCCAAGGCAACCACATTTTTGAAATGATTTCTGTCCTCCAGAGATCCTTCTCCAACCCACATTTGTTCTTTGGGTTTCTCAATTTTAGGTTTGTCGTGTTTTTGACTATCGTACTCTACGTGAAAAGTGAAGTCCACTTACATTAATATTTATCATAAACAAAACGCATCACTTGTCACATAATGCGTTCAACTAATTTTGATGCAAAATGTAGGATTACTCTTTCATATTTACTCCTACTAAGAAAATAAATGTTGATATATTGTTTTTAACATGAACCCCTGCAGATTCTTTCCCACAAAGTATGACAAGATAGAGATTTTAAGAAAGGAGGTGGATGCTTTGTTACTCAAATTAGTGAGGGAACGCCAGCTTAAAAGCCAATTGGGTGGTGGTGTATCTGAAAAGGACCTATTACAAAGGATACTAGAAAATGCTACTACTAGTGCTGAAATGCCTCAACATGCCCACAAATTGGATCGTTTTGTTCTAGACAATTGTAGAAGTATCTACTTTGCAGGCTCTCAGACCACTGCTCTTACAGCATCATGGACCTTGATGCTGCTGGCTTTGCACCCAGAATGGCAACAACGTGTTCGTGCCGAGATCGCTGAGGTCTGTGGGGATGAGGATCAACTGCATCATTCCTTGCAAGACATGGATGCACTACACAAGTTGAAAACGGTACTTGGAAGAATTTTTCATTCTGTTTTATTTAGTATAATTTATGTTTGCCAAGTGTTTGATAAATTTTCAAAAATGTGGTAGCTACATTAATCTATGTATACATGCAGCTGAAAATGGTGATTCAAGAGACCCTGCGTCTTTATGGACCTGCAGTCATATTGGCAAGGAAAGTTTTTGCAAACATGAAGTTGGGGGACTTTGATTTGCCGGAAGGTATCCATATATGGACACTTGTTCCGGCACTGCACCGGGACTCCGAGAATTGGGGTCCCGATGCCGATGAGTTTAAGCCGGAGAGGTTCGCAAATGGGTTATCTGAGGCATGCAAGTATCCCCAGGCATACATGCCATTTGGATTCGGGAGTCGAGTGTGCATAGGCCCAACATTTGCCACCTTACAACTGAAGATTATACTCTCCCATATTGTTTCAAAGTTCTCATTTACCCTTTCTCCAAATTATCAACACGCCCCTGTTTATAAAAGTTTGATGTTGCCGGAACATGGAATTAGACTCCTTGTTAGGCGTGTGTAAGGAAGGCGACTGGTTTAAGTCTTTAACATGTTTTATTAGAGATCAAATTTGTGATATGGCCAATAAATAGTATACTTGTCTGAAAATATATTCAAGGTGGAAAAAAATATATATACGTGTGTGGAAACTGCTTGCTTATTTGTTCTTCTAGGCTGTTTAACTTTTCCAAAACCCATAATCGTGCGAGAGAGAACCTGTGAGGCCATGTTTGAATGAAAGGTCCCTACAAAATGTTAAGGTTTCATGCTTACATATTATATCAGTTGCATATGGTTCAATTCGTAGGCATAATAATGCTGGTAAAAAGAGGAACAATCATACCCACAAGTCACAAGGATCTTAAATCAGTGAGTCCCGCAATGCCATTTAGTTCTCCTTTCAGGCCCATGGTTGATAGTCCCCTGCACATAAAAGATAGGACAACGCTTGCAATGCAGTCACCCTTGAATTTCTGCAGGCGACTCCTTCCCAGCGAGTTGGGCTGGGCCTTTCTATTGCCAAAATATATGGTCCATGACTATAAGTATAAAATGGGTTGGGCTTTCCTCTATGCCAACTTGTAGAGCTGAACTTGTTGTTTGGATGAGTCTGGATGGACACACAAAAGTCCAAGACTGAATCGGATCCCCAAGTTCCCAGTCAAATTGAAATGGGTTCACGTTGTGCTCGGAAAGCTAAAAAGGAAGCTTCCACTGTTGGCAGAGTGTCAGAATCAGATTACGTTGTTAATGTCGGGCTTTGGCAATTGTCACTGAGCAGAAGCTAGCGGCACCTGTGTTGTTCCTTTTCCACATATCACTCCCACATACATTTTTTTCATATTCACACATATCATGAAGACAATAAAGCTTATTCGACAGAAAAAGCTCAAAGCCTTTACGCACTTTCCCTGTGAGCTTCTATGTCTCGTTGCTTGTCACATGCTCTGTCCACATTCATACATGCAAACAACTACATGTATCCGAATGCATGTGCTTTTGAAATTCACATGACAACAAAAAAAGCAATGAAATTATATTAGAGGTATTATAGGTGATCCTAATTACAGACCAGTTCAGTGATTCAAAGTGAAATCAAACATGCATGAACAAATAAAATACGTTTTAGATTAGTTTGTATCTAAATATGGCCATTCAATCTTATCAGCTTGTAACTTATATGTTGACAGTTCACTTACATATTTGTAATTCTTTATGTAACGGTATAAGAGTTATACTGAATTAGAAATATATTATAGCTAGTGACAGAAGACTTTATAATTCTTATTATGCTTCATTATATCTCATAGACTTTATGTAACGGTATAAGAGTTATACTGAATTAGAAATATATTGTAGCTAGTGACAGAAGGCATTATAATTCTTATTATGCTTCATTACATCCCATAGGCTTTAAGCCTAACTTTCTCAACCAAAATATATATATATATATATACTATCAATTTAGTATATCATGTTAATTATGCCATACACTTCCAAATGGGGATAATGTGACATCTTTTTCCATGCCATGATAAATTAAGAAGAATTAGTGTAGTCTTGTAGGGTACAAGTCTACAACATTCTAATCTATATTCTAGATTAGTCCTTAAAAGCATGAATTGAATTAATGGAAAGCTCTAGAATCATATTCACCAACTAAAAAACTAAAAAATAAAAGGCTCCAGAATCATGCCATATGTTATGACACGGCATAAGACAAGATATATATCTCTACTTAACCAGTAAAGCTAGCCCAATATTTCCAAATGGATCGCCAAATTACACGACGTATTTGTTAGACTTAATGTCAACCTTACTTGATCCACGTCATGCAAAATTGGTGGGGGAAAAACGCTCATAGCATTTCCAGTCCTTTCTTAAACATATTCTCAAATTTAAATTTGAGAAAAAATGACATAAAACACATCTCCAATCATTCCTTAAAATTTCTCTAAATTAGAGACTTTTCTATAAATTTTCCCAAATCAAGTTGAATAAGAGCAACTCCAATCTTTTCTCAAATCGTTCTCAAAATTTAAATTTGAGGAAAAATAACTCAAAAATCACCTCCAATTCTTCCTCCAATTTTTCCCAAATTTGAGATTTCTCTCAAACTTTTCTCAAATCAAGTTGAATAGATAGGAACCCCCACATCAACTTGTTTGAGATATTTTTATGGAAAAAAAATATAGTGGGAAGTAAGTTTTGGAGGGAATGAATAAGTAAAAGATTTGGGAAAAATGTAACATTACTATTGGAGTACTCTTCCCTAAATTTAACATTTTACTTAAATTTGAGGAATATATAAGAAAAAGATTGGAGAAGTTCTCAATGAGCCCCCAAAACTCTCCCCATTTTTTTTAGTTAAAGAAAAAAGAGATCGAACTTTAGTGTAGTATGAGTAATTATATGACCTTTCCAACAACAGTCTCTTTGAATTTTTAACAGTCAAATTTAATATAACTTGGAGAAATTTCAATTTTAATTTTAGAGAGCTCTTCTTCAAACTTAACCTTTTTTCATTTGAAACATATATAAGAAAAGAGTTGGATATGTCCTAAAAAATAATTCTTCCCCAGTTGGATCGAGTAACTAAATTAGATATTGGTGCAGCCAATACTGGTATACGTAGACAATTTAATATATTTGTTTTGTAGTCTGTCATGCACTAAATAATGCACCTTACTCTCTGTTTATGATGTTTTATTGAACAGTTTAATATCTTTTATTGTTCTTATATTATACATCTACGCATGACATATGCCACCACCTGTACTTCATAATTTGTTTCCTGCCCTCATCAACAACCATTCCTCACTCCACAGCTGTCGGTACGCTTCACATGCAATGGAGTGCGAATATCATGACATCAACCTTGCCTTGTCCTTTTCTAACTTCCTTCCCACCCTCTCAACCCAACCACCCTTCAAAGCCATTCAAGTTAGCTGACGACTTCATCTACTACTATTGGCTCCTTAATTAACTCATACTAAATCAAAACTGTACAATATATCATATAAATTATAATACAAAACCAGTTTTCTAATTGTAATTAATGAAAACAATTATGGCAAAGAAAGAAAAGAAAGTGAAGGCAACCCAACTCTCGTAAGCTTTCCTGATGTGACAACCCGGATGATTTGCAAATTACCATAATGTGATTTTTTTTTTTTCCATACATAAATTTGTTCAAAAGGGTTGTTTTTAATTTTATTTTTGGGAAAAAATACTTAAAAGAGGAGAAAAGGAAGTGAGAAATAGATAGAGAAGAAGTTGTTCTTTACCACAAAAACAAGAAACAAAGCTTAGCAAGGAAACAAAGTGTCAACTGTGAACAGGACGTCAAAACAGTCCAGATGCAAGTCGATAAAGGATTGCGGGATGCGTGGAAATTTCGTTGGTACGGACGGAATGGTGACGGAGGGGCAAGGGTAAATTCGGTAACACACGGAAGTTGGAGGGGCAATTTCGACAACTCAGCGATTACGTATATATAGCAGGACGGTCCCGAGTTTCAGAATCCCCGGTGCTAAAAAATAATTGGGAACTGGTTAGAAATTATAAATTGATTAATTTAATAATAGAGTTTGAGAGGGAGGTGGCAATAGCGGCAACTAACTACCAACACAGCGTCGGGTCGAGAGGGACAGACACAGCAAGAGTAGGTAACTCAGACGACTCAAAACTTCTACTTTGTTTTTTTTTCATTTGTGTTTTGATTTTCAGTTTTGTTCGGTTTCGGATTTCTCATTGTTCTGTACGCTCCTTTCTTTGTTTTTTCGGTTGCTTGATTAATTTATTTTCTGTTAATCTGTTTTTTTTCCTTGTTTTGCTTATTTGTTCGGGATTTGATAGGTTTGGTTATTGCGAATTCAGCGTTGGGTCCGTGGCAGCTAGACACCTTATGCGAATTTAAGTTGGGACTGTTTTCCTTCTTCTACTTTGATTGAATTTTACGTTTTTAACGATTCCTTTTGTTAATTTCGATGATTGATGGAAAATTTGCAGAGCAAGACAGGCTTCGACAGAAACAAAAGGAGTATATATTGGTCTGGAAATCACCTTTTTAATCCGATATAATAAACTGGGGGAGAAGAATTGAATTGTGGGTAACCTGGTTCTGATTTAATGAAAAAGAATTTGTACGAATTGGTTTAGTTTTGAAGAAGCTGCAATATATTTGGTGGAATCTGAGAAATACATATATAGTTTGGTAAAACATGGAGAGAATTTTGGCCGTGGCGGAGGTGGCGAATCAGGCCGGAGGGGAGTCGTTAATCGGGACAATCAAGATTGCAGTACTCCCCATAGCCAAGGTTTTTACAGTGTGCTCTTTGGGCCTTCTTATGGCTTCCAAGTACGTTAACATTTTACCCGCCAATGGAAGGAAACTCTTAAATGGGGTAAGAAAACCCACTTCTTGCCTCCTCCCATGCCTTTTGTTCCCCATTGTTCTCTCTTGCAGTACAAGCCACGTTCCTGTATATACATACTGTGTATTGTATGACCGATTTTGCAACTATTATTGCAGTTGGTTTTCTCACTTTTGCTTCCATGTTTGATATTCTCTCAACTTGGGCAAGCCGTTACCATACAGAAGATGCTCGAGTGGTAAGAGTTAGTTCTTTTGGTTCTTATATTCCCATAGCAACAGAGTGTAAAAAGTTGTATTCTAAGTAGAACTTTATACTTTTGCAGGTGGTTTATTCCTGTGAATGTCGTTCTGGGTAGTACATCAGGCTCCATAATAGGGTTTATTGTTGCATCCATTGTCCGTCCCCCGTATCCCTTCTTCAAGTTTACAATTGTACAAATTGGAATAGGTATGCAAAAATTGAATAGTTTTATTGTTTCACAATTTGGCATTGGATGTACACCAACAATTAACTTCAATAGATTATCATGATTGTACATTTTACAAGGCTACATGAAGCACAGTGTTTTTTTGCATTAATATTCAATTTAATCTGCACCTTGTCTACTTTGTGCATAACGTGTTACCTTATTTTGATTTCTTTGGGGCTTAACATCGGTTACAGGAAACATCGGGAATGTGCCACTGGTTCTGATTGCAGCTTTATGTAGAGACAAATCTAACCCTTTTGGTGACTCGACCCAATGTAGCACAGATGGCACAGCCTATATTTCGTTCGGCCAGTGGGTAGGCATTTTTCATTTCACTCTTATTCACCAAAGTTTGTACTCTTGAATACAAGTTACAAATTATGCAGTGATTCAATTCTTAGTTTTTTCTGCACATTAATTCAATTATTTATGATGAAGTACTAAACATTTTGTATTTCTGTGAATGCATATATAGGTTGGTGCAATCATCCTATACACTTATGTATTTCATATGTTGGCCCCCCCTCCGGAGGGTACCTTTGACATTGACGAAGAAAGTCTCCCAATCAAAAGCCCTCGAAACAGCAAGACACCCGATCAAGTTCCATTGCTTACACATGAAGAAAATGAAGAGGCAACACATGAACAAGAGGTTGTAGAAACTGACTCAAATGCTTCAAAGAAAGCTAAGGTTAGAATGGCTTTATTCATATATATCTGGTATTATATATCTTGATGTTTTTTTATTTAATAATGTTTGTTGGAATGACACAATTTGGTAGCAATGATAGGCAGGTTACAAGTTTTTCAACTTTTGATCTGCTTCAAATGTAGATCCATGAAGGATAACAGCTTTGCACTTTACATTTTGGGACTTTCCATTTTGCCTGGTTGTCTTTGGTATATACTATGGTTCTAGTTACATGCCATTCATGATGCAGATTACAAATTTCTTAGTTTTTCTGTACGAGAAGTTGAAGCTCAGACAACTTCTTCAACCCCCTATAATAGCTTCTGTAAGTTTGATTATTTTGTTGAACTAATTTTGTAATTTTATTTATTGAAGACAATTATCAGTTGGAGCATAAATCTCATAATAGACCCTAATTAGTATGCATAATTTTTCTGCAGATCCTAGCTATGGTACTCGGAGCGATACCATTTTTAAAGAAATTGATCTTTACAGCTGATGGCCCACTTTTCTTCTTCACTGACAGCTGCATTATCCTCGGGTATGCTCAGTTGAATCTTATTGTAAGAGTGGTTGACAATATTTGGTGGCTGTTTTGCCTAGGAATGTTGTTGGTTATTCATTAGCTGTATTAGCCTATTAAGTTGCATATATTGTTTTTCTTTTGTTTGTTCTAGTATGCTGCATTTTAGAGGTTGTTGATATTGGTGGAGAAAAGGGGTTTTCTTGATGTTGATGGAAAACATAGAAGTTAAAAAACTCAAAGAATTCTACTCATGATATGCCCCAAAAATAAATTTTTCCAACTTTGGAAATTGATGTTATTCTGGTTTGTAACCTCTCATTTGGCTAGGTTTGGGCGTATTGTATATATTATTGCTGGAGGCTGTGAAGCATGTATAATTTCTATATTCCATTTATGTTCAAAAGTAACTGAAACAATGTTGAGTGGATTGTTTGTGCTAACATTATTAGTTCCTGTTAGGTTTATTATTCTCTGATATTTGGTATAATCTCACAATATTGATGATTATCAGGGAGGCCATGATTCCTTGCATTCTGTTGGCATTAGGTGGCAACCTTGTTGATGGTGAGTTGACATCCCTTTGTAATTTGATCGTGCATAAACAATCTATATATGCTATTTATAGAGAAATATGCTTTTGCTATAGTATTTATCATAATAGTCATTGATTGTTCACTTCCCAGTTCCCACTTATTAGGTTTGAGTTTAGATGAATGATGTCATGGTCTGTGTTTTGCAGGTCCAGGAAGTTCAAAACTTGGTGTACGAACAACCGCTGCAATTATATTTGCACGATTAGTTTTGGTGCCCCCTGTAGGACTTGGCATTGTAATGCTGGCCGATAAACTCGGTTTCCTCCCTCCTGATGATAAGATGTTCCGGTTTGTCCTGCTGCTCCAGCACACAATGCCCACATCTGTCCTTGCTGGTACAACTGTTTTCTATTACTGTTATTATATTTCTTTTGCATAGCATTGTGCAATGGAATAGCAGTGAGTAACAAATTAACCTTGTCTGTAGGTGCCGTTGCAAATTTAAGAGGTTGTGGAAGGGAGGCTGCTGCCGTCTTGTTCTGGGTTCATATATTTGCTGTCTTCTCAATGGCTGGGTGGATTGTTTTGTACCTCAACATACTCTTCTGAAAAACTGCCGGAAGTTGTTGCCGTGCCACACTACACCTTCTGCCACTAATTCCTCTTGGGGTTAAAGGGAGGAAGAATAGGGAGCAGAGTGAGGGCCTTCTGCTATTAATTCTTTGGCAATCAGTTTGTTAATAGCTAATAGTTGAAAGCTTGAAATTCTTTCCTCCAATGGACGCTATCAAGTGTAAACCTGTTTCTCGGTGAACTGAGGAGGACTCGTGAATTGTGGCAACTGGCTTTGCGCCCAAGAATTTTTTGGTCCGTAGGGAGGTCAGTTGTCAGTCTTCGTTTAGCAGGTGCCTGTAGATTTATACTTTTCCCCAAGGATTAATGGGGTGTTTAGTTACATGGCTCCTTACCTTGTAAATTGGAAGTAATTATTGGATAACGGGCGGGTCTTTGCCCCCCATTTATCTTTTGCTCGTCGCGTCTCTTTTAAAGAAATTTTTATGTAAAAGTTTTAAAAATTACAGACCTAAAAATTCAAGAAATTTGGAGGATGTTGGTGAATAAAGATGTTTTTTCTTTTAGATACAATTGTGGTGGGTGAAAATAATATAGTAAATGAATTGAGTACGAGCAGAGATAAATGAATTGAGGAAATGGATTTTTTACTGTACTTGTGTTTACTTGTATTAAAATCTACACGTGCATTAACAGCAGCTGACGCCAGTAACATCATCAGCAAAGACCCTCCCGTTTGCAAATCTAAAGGGTCATAACAATAGAGCTAGAATTTTAAATCAGCTGACGCCATTAACATCATCAGCAAATCAGGCAAACTTGATATGAAAATGTATCGTCATCAAATCCAGCATATAACAGCATACATTTGATGACGAATGATCGGAAATCAATAAGAAAACGTATAAAAGGTAACGACACCATGAAATTTCATGGATGAAAATTTGCTTTGCGATTTTTGAAGCTCAAACTAAATTCAAATTTCAGTCATTAAAACAAGGAGGTGCCAGCAAGCTGTAATATATAGAAAACTGCAGTCGCATCTGGTGATAAAAGGTAAAGAGTACAATTAAACGGACCAATTGACATGATTATACATCAAAGATTGGAAAATCTTGTTGAATGACTCATGTCTGCAACAGAACATGACTATAAGTCAGGAAAAGAAAAACGCCACACCTAGCATCCTTATTTACTAACAATTCAAGAATCCCCTCAGAAAAGTGCCCACCATCTCCTGCTTCTGTTCTCCCTGTGGTTGGCTGAGGTGCCAGCAACATGACTCCGGCGTTGGCCCTGATCACTGAAGTTGCGCTGTCCTGCCAGACCACCTCTTTCCATTAGGGGACTGCCTAGCCACAACACAAGAACAATGCCCATGAGACTGACAATTGGAGCAGCAGCAAGAAGAAACCATCTCCCCCGGCTGTTTTCTCCATTGGAGCTATTAGTGACCGGCCCCCTACCTGGTACGGACCTCTGCTCGATTCTACTTTCATGAAAATCATGCTCTTCATCTTCTTCAGCTCTATTGGGAACAACAAAGGAACTGTCCCCACTCGCATTCTGCTGCCGGACATTGTGGATCTCCACTCTACGACTAAAGTTCTGCTTCCCCTCTTCATAGTCTATGTCATCAGTTGGTAGCTCATGTCGACAAAGGGGGCAAGAATTTCTTGCACTCAACCATGGCAGAATACAGTAAGGGTGATACAGGTGAAAGCAGGGAAGCTGATTTACTTCAGTGCCAATAGGCATTACATCTTTGCAAATTGCGCAGGCTAAGCCATCATGGTTCCCGTGTTCCTCATTAATAACAAGACGAGGCAGATTCTTCACAAAGGACACAGCAGTAGGAGGTGCTCCTCGTCTTAAGCTGTCAGCCTCAGCAAGATGCTCGAGCAATTCTTCAAAGCCTCCTGCATCAAGATAATCACCAGAATTTCCAACATAAGGCTGAAACTCTGCGTCCTCCAAGTTAGGAAAAATGTTACGGGTATAAATTTGACTCCTTTCCCTCATTCTCCAACGAATCAGACCCTCAGATTCAGGAGAATATATATGTTGGCGCCAATTGACACGGGAGTTACTTCCGCTGGGACTCGAAATTAAAAGATTTCGAAGTTGACCTGTGGCTTCTGTAGATATAACTATGTTTTCCTCAGCATCAAGTTCCCATTCATCATCTTCTTCATCCCCCTCATCATCATCATCATCGTCGTCATCACCATCATCATCTTCTTCTTCTTGTACAGGGTCATCTGAGTTCCATTGGTCGAGACCAGCATGCATTGGATCAATGTCAGTATCACTATCAAAAGCACTTCCACCATCTTGTTGAATAAATGTATCTGTATCCAGGAAACCATGCAGGTCTACAGAAGCATCAGAGTCCCCTCCATATGCACTAAACGAAATGGCATCACTCTCACCATGAAATACCCTGTACCGACCAAAACTGAGATTTGATTCACTCTCCCCATAGAGAGAATCCACATTATCAAAACCATCACTTTCAGTATCAGAGGGTACCCGTCGCCATCTTCTAGACCCACTTGGCGTAGTACGGGAACTTGTACGCTGCGATATCCTAGCAGCAGAGTCACCATCTACAGGTTGATCCTCAAGCCCAGAGCCAGGAGATTGGTTATGCCTCACCAGATTAATCATATGCGAGAATTGTTGTGAGAAAATATTCTCAAGTGACTCCGAACTGCTGTACCTAGCTCTTCTTCTTGTAGACGACCTCCTCTGATAAGAATCATGTGTGGGGGTACCAAGATCTTCAAGGTACAAAAATTTACAGTCCCCACATATGCTGATAGTTTCAAGATCTCCGGTTCCCTCATTTTCGGGTGAAAGGATCCTTAGGCATAGAGCACATGTTGCAGGCTGTGAAGAATGGTCACCTACCATACCACCATCCACATGACTGTGGACAGTGGACTGAGGCAACTCTTCTGAGAATCTTTGCGACGCTGCATCCATTTGTAACCTATAAACAGCACAACATTAAAAACGATGGAAATAAGCAAAGTTCTGCTGGAAATATAGAGGATGATTCAGGAAAACATGCAGACAAAGGACAAGGGCTAAGTGATAACGCTGCAAACTTTAAACCATAATGAATGTGAATTTAAATTACTCAAACAATTTTAGCTAATAGCCACAAAAAAAAATAAAAATTAACAAGCTTAAATCCAGAATTTTGGGAGAATTGATTTCACATTGCACACCGGTGGATAGATTGGTTCGATTCCCCATTCAACAATTCCACAAACTGAATAGCATGAATAACAGTAAATTTTAATACCAGTATAAGAATTTTGCTTTCCAAAATAAAGCCAGCATTTTTATGACAAAAGCCTAGAAAGCAGTAGAAATCAATGTCGGGCTGATATGAACATGTAAGCACTCAGCATATGTCGGTATCCAGCTTCTTATTCAATAAGAAGTGTCTTTCTTTCTTGTAAAAACATATACCCATTTTGCCCTTTGCATCTGAAATCCCATTTTTGGGCACCCACAACACAATGGCAGCAAGTGATGACTAATGGTTGTAAGAAATTCGAACCATAACACTGTAAAGGAGGTGAATTGCAAAGCATAAACGAAAACATCCCCAAATTACAATCTATGTTAGCACAAAATGAAAGTCTTCAAGGGTTTGGAGTAATTACCCGAGACAGAAAATTCAAAGCGAATTGCTGCGATCTTTGAAAGTCCAAAAGCTCCGATCATTCGGCCATGAGCTTCAAGATTACACAAAAGCAACGATCTGATAAAAATAAATTAAAAAAAAAAAGATTTCTGAAGAAGATGAAGAGAAATTAACGTGAGTGTTGGGCAAGGAAAGAGAAGACAAGACCTCTTCAACTTCAGTCAGTCGTTGGAGAGGGTATTGGAGAAAGAGATGTTCGCAACTCGTGAGTCGAGTTGAGTGTGTGTGCGCGCCACGATGCACTTGGCATTCAATTACGACCGTTAATCTAATTTAATCTTATCAACCTACCCTTACGCGCTACCAGTAGGCGCGTCTAAATTATGAGTTTATGACCTACAACCATCACCACCGTACAGACAACTTGGGCCTACGCGTATGCTTTATCTTTATGGTTCTCCAATTGGGTTTGGAGGGATTTTGGGCCATCGAATATCAACCTCACTAAAATGGCCTTTAGGGAGTGGGCCCCACCTTGGCCATTTTTATGAAAATACACGCTAGCAACCCACAATACCAAATGTATTATAATATAATAATAACATTTAGTTAGCTTATCTGTATACCTTCTCCATTCGTCTTCTTTACAGAACATCTAATTAATTATTTTCATTTTATAATTTATTTTCATGATTGAAATGGTTTGTATTTTGGATAATTATTACTAAATCAAAAATCGTTTGATCATTTAATTTTTATAAATAAATTAACGATAAATTAAATTATTACTAAAACAAATGTTTATTTAATCATGATTACATAATTAAACGATTTTTGAAATGGTTGATTTTTTACAGAAATGATTTTCATAATTAAATTTAAAAAATGAATAGTTTCAATCATAAATTTACATTGTAAAATAAGAATAATAATAAAAAATCGGTGAAAAAGGTGAATTAAAGAAGGTGGATAACATTTTCCAAGATATTTATTACTCCAATTATCCAAATAGAAAAGGTCTCATTCCTTTTTCTTATGACTCAAATATAATAATACAGAGGCCTTCTTTAATACGAGATGCATATGCATGATGTAAAAGAGCGTTCGAACGCTCATTTTTCAAACATTCTCTCACAAGTTCATCCAAGATAAAAACAAATTATGGGTTAGATAGAAAAACCAAAGAAGACCATCTAGTTTTACAGACTTGTAGCTCAAAAGGGCAAAAGGCCTCTCAAACTTCATAGGTGCCTCCTGGGCTTGTACAGTAGATTTCCCAAGTCAGTGTCCTCTATTCCAGCCCAATCTATAGAGTGTTTATACACGCTCTGTGTCTGTGAACAGCGCGTGGTTGTACCTGAAATGTAGAGACAGCTGCCTTCCTTTAGAACGGTGTGTCGCAAAACAGGGTACAATACTACAATGCAGCCTTGAGCCCTCCTCTTTCAAATCAATCTGATGTAAATAATATGACGTAACCTCGTGGGGTTGTGCTTGCAGACTGTAGAGTCTATACTGGGATGGTGCTACCCTCAGACCTCAGTCCTCAGTCCTCACTCCTCAGTCCTTGCTTATTTGACCATATTTCCAATTCAATGCTTTTCAGTTAATCATTATTATTATATTTATTTACAATATTACAAGGAGATCACATCAACAAAATATTAATGTGTTTTATGGCTGGTAGCCTGGAATGGAATACAATATCAAGCAAAAAGAGAAGAGCAAATATGGGTTTAATGTTTTTACCTCATCTGAAATATCCACCTCTCATAAAAAGAAACAATTAATCCCTTTCCAAAGCTGTGTCTGATTCTAATCTTCCCTATGTAGTTGTATAAGTTAACCCTCTGCCACACTCACATTTTTCACTGCATTTTCACTCTACTCAGTACTCCTCTTCTATAAGGCTATGGAAATATAGAATTACCTGGTCAGACACACCACAACACCACCACCCCCCCCCCCCCTCCCCCAAAGTAGGAGTAGCTAGGACAGTGTTTGTGAGAATGTCCAGGTGGGTTTTTGTTCATGTTTTCAAAAATGTGCGAGTATGTATGAAATTTCTTTAACTTTTAACAATGTGGGCTTTTTCATTTGGTTGTCAACTGTGTGTAGTAAAAAATTAGACAAGTCAAAATGGAAGGAGGGGCACAGGAGGAGCCCGCGAATCTCTGCTTTGGAAGCGTGGAAGGCCCAGCCGTCGAGACGCGTGGGTGTCACAGCTGGTACAAGTAGCAGTAGTGCACAGCAAATGAAGCGCCACTTGGGTAACGCTCAGGGACCAGCTTTCCGGACAAGGGACAGAAAGAAGAGAAAACTCATACCTGTTGAAGAAGTTGCTGTTACTGCCCGTTCACCCCCACCAAACCAGGAAAGTTGCTTCTTTTTGTTCATTTGCACACGTGTGTGTGTGTGACATTATCTTCTTACACTATAAAGGGCTTCTGTTAATTTTATTAAGTCCCCAATTTCCCAATTAATGTGTCATGCAGGGTCAAGAGGAAACCAGTCATGAAGATCACCAAACTAATAGTGGTGACCCTCTTTCGCACCATAAATGACCTTTTATATTTCAATGACAATGCTGTGGTAACGTGCAGTCTATTTGTTTTTCTACCAGATCAACAGCCTGTGCAAGGTAAAGATGGCCCAGAACCTGGTGCTCATGCTACCTACACTGGTTAGCTTCATTTCTTCACTGTGACGTCTCATTGTTTTCTGCTCCTTTATGAATTACAACAAAAATGAATTTCATCCTAACCTAGTGCTTCGTTAGATCAACCATCCACAGTTATATCTACAATCCGATTGCCTGAAAAGCGCATACTTGAGCTTGTCCTTGACATATTACAGAGGTGGGTACTAACTGAAAGCTTTTTTTCATATGGCAAATAGCATATGCATTTTAAGTACCTTATTAAAAATTTTCATCATTGTGCTGATATTACATATTATTGAAAAATTACAGGAGAGATACCTATGAAATATTTGCTGAACCAGTTGACCCCAATGAGGTGCATATTATTATTTAATATTTGAACGTTTTCTTTTTCTTTTCTCAGTCATGATTATAAATTTTTCTGCTTTTTTTATAAGGTTGAAGATTACTATGAAATCATCGAAGAGCCTATGGATTTTGGGACTATGAGGGCTAAACTTCATGAAGGAATGTATAAAACCCTTGAAAAATTTGAGGTCTGCTACTCTCTCAAAAATTAGTTCTATTCTAAATGAAAATTGCCTTTTTTCACCAAAAACCAACCAATACCTGAACTATTTGCTTGAATGCACTATAAAAGTATGTCATGTTTAACCCTGTCTCAACTGGGGGACACATGTCTTATTAATTGCCCTCTCATTGAACTCAAATTGATAGTAATGTAAGTTTCCTAGTATTTCTGACTCTATTATTTAATTTTCTCCTCTCCTAGGCATTTTTTCTCTGTATGCACCATAGTGGCAAGTTCGAAGTTCATCAAGTTTTTGGATGATCAACATGCTGCATAATCTATTTAACATGTCGTACATGTCATATAACCTTACGAATTTCTAATATTTGGAATAGAACTTATTCTTTTTCTCACATAACATCAAGATTCAACTTGTATATATGTATATCCAACTGTTTAATATGTCTCACATGTCAGATAACCTTAGGAATTTCTAATACTCCTGATCCAAAAACATGGATCAGTTCAAAAGCTAATTTAGTTAAAAAATTATTAAAGCTATGTCTTTGGCTGTTTGGAGTATTCGTTATTTATACATTATCTAATTGACATCTGACGGGTAATTAATGAACTGTTTGCAGCATGATGCATTTCTAATAACAGAAAATGCAATGCATTTTAATTCTTCAGCTACCATTTATTTTAGACAGGTATGCTAATTTGCTAATTGAACCTCTGCATAATTTTCAGAAAGTTTTAATCTCAATTCTCCAACTGAAAAATCTACATTTGCTCCATCGGCTGAATAAAAACTCTTGGTTTTACAGGCTCGTGTCATACATGAACTAACTAAGAAGGTATTTCATGTTTTGAAAACCTATCCTGAGAACTTTGAATTAGAATTCTCAGATTCGAGACAAAGAATTGGTAGGAGGGCCCAAGGTGAAGCTGGGAAGTCAGCTTCTAGCTCATGTCCGAAAATTGCTACAAATATGAAATCCCTTAGCATGAAGATTGCTGAATCATCAAAAGCTATGGCATGCTCATTTAGTGGTTCATCAAATATCAGGAGAAGCCAAGTTAAAACTGGGTGCTCTGGCATTGATGAAAGAGAGCACAAAGTTCTTGGTAAGAAAATATAATCCATTATTTTACAGGCCCAGATTCCTTTTATCCGTTGTCCTAACTAATTCTCACACCTCATTCAAGGTTTAGGACCTTACTTGAACTTTGTTTGTGTTTGTTAATAGGTATTAAAGATGGTAGAAGATCTAGATCCTTTCAAGCAGATCAACACTGTACATATAGACCTTGGATATCCTTCCTCAATGAGAATGAGTCAATTGCTTTGACAATTTCTAGTAATGTAAAACAACTTGAGCATGTAAGTCTTCTTTGCTTTTTGTTGTGTTCTAAATATACACCCTCATATTAGACCAAAAAAAAAAATATATATACACACCCTCATATGCAGTGTGTGAAATACATGACACCAGTGATACGGACAGCACGTATTTCCCAATAACCAGGTGGTACATGAACTATGGATTATGGTTTTTGTTCTTT
Organism: Purshia tridentata; assembly: GCA_003254885.1. Lineage (NCBI taxonomy): Eukaryota > Viridiplantae > Streptophyta > Magnoliopsida > Rosales > Rosaceae > Purshia > Purshia tridentata. Next base: position 19,187 of record QANT01000313.1, read on the forward strand.
GGATCACGCCCTATGGTATCTAAAGTGCACATTTTCTTTATTTTGTGCTGTCCCTCTGCAAATGAATGGATCCTTGAATTAATGATCACAACCTTTATATATGCAATATGGCCTTTTCTGTCCTATCATAATCCACCATGTGTGGGTGTGTGTTTAGTTGCCTAGTTCAAGAATCAGCAAACCTTATCCAAATCACTTGGCCTTGATAACTTGATGTCGAATTTCATTTATGTATCAGGACTGATGTCACAAAATCTACCATGAGAATAGTCAATTTTCTATGTAGGTGAATCAGCAGGATATTGGTTACAGAGAAAGCTTGATGTTGTTTGTTAAAGACTTAGGACCAACAGCTCAGATGATTGCCAGAAAGAAGCTACTTGGATGGTTCCAACTGCAAAAAAGTGCCTCTACCCAATGGGCACCAAGTACTCTGAATACTGTGTTCACTGCACCACCATCTCAAAATTTCCGGGACAAGATTCATGTGCATCCTACTGTTATTAAGAAGAGCACTGGTGACAGTTTGCATTCCTGGGATGCTAACAAAGGAGAAAAGGGATCTTTAGGTGATGAAATGGGTATCCAAAGTGCTACAGTTGAAGTGTCATCTAGTGGTGAAAGAAAGAATTCACATGGTACATTGGGAGGTGAAGTTCACTCCAGTGAATTTCATCAGAATCGAAGAAGTATGATTCAGTTGGATTCAAATTCCTTCAAATCTAATGCTGGAGACCAGGGTTTCTCAGTTTCTGGGTTCAAAAGCACTGGCAACAAGTCAACAGCAATGATACTGAACCAAGGGAATTTGGGGAATGAAGCACAACCCATGGAGTCACCTTCAGAGTATTCTCACTCAAAGTTGTTGCAACACAGATTTAGAAACATGGGCATTCCAAGTTTTAGTCAAATTAAGAGCTCCACACATAAATTGCTTCCAGTGCATTTAGGAGGAGATGATAAACAAAAAACCGCTCAAGGTCCAAGTCATGCAATCAGCAGCTCGTCTGAGACAAGCCAAGTGCCAAAACCAGACCAAGACATGCAACCGCATCGCCAGTTCACATTCGATCTGCCATATTTGAGAGCCCAACTTGGTAAGATAAATTCTTCAGGACCGGACAGATTCATTCAGAACGGTTCAGGTTCTGAGCTCATGGCCTTTTCTGATCAAAAGAGTACTTATCAGAGAGCTTTCGACCTATGCCCACCACATGCAGCTGAGAAATCAGCCTTATGGTGATCACCAACAACAATACTCAGTATACTGATTTAGCTCTTCAACTGTGAGAAAGGGACTGAAGTCCTAAAACAAAAGAAATATTGAACATTCATTGTCAAAGAGTTACTGATATGTTTTTTCACCTTTATTGTTAAATCCATTAATCTGTCAAAACACACTTTATAGAGAAGAGAATCATTTTGGGCTTTTGGCTGGGTCGCTGTGTCTGAAAGTTTGTCGTAAAAAGATGTGCATGTCTTTGAGTGTGACCTGTCATATATACGAATCACTCACACAAAGAGATTGGGTGGCATTACCATTACTTGTACACAAAGCAATTAGCTAGCTTGGTCCGAGGGAATCACAATGTACATATAATCAATAAATTATAAACCATAGATTAAACAAAAAATGAAAATGGTTCACACGTCAACAACTCTCCAAAGGGGTCCGGTTGATAAAGTGCTTTTACAATTTAATTACATGGGCCAGTTCCATAACCCACCCCCACCCCAATGTTCATGGACAACACAACATGTTTACATGACCCACCTTATGACCTTAATTATTAATAAACATTTATTGTGTAATAAAGTCCTTGCCTTGGTTGGATGGATTTTTTTGAATTTTTTTAAGGAAATGAAAATCCAAGGGCAGAGAATAAGGAAGGATCAGAACAGTTGTTAGAGAATAGAATATTACTATTATATATATAGCCAGCGCTGGCGCTATTATTTTTCTGTTTCTGCGGCTTCCATTTCATTCGCTTCATTCATTCATTCATATTTCCGTTTTTTGCTTTCGAAGAAAACGCGGAAGAGTTCGTTAGGCCAACCCAAAATCCAACCAAACAGCGGTTGCCTGCAAAACGCTTCCTCCTTCGTCGTCGTTTTGATCGCCGGTCACGGAAGCGATTCATTCATTCATTCAGTGGTTGCGTTTTTTGAATAAACGATAAAGAGCCAAAACACAGAGAGACAGAGAGAGAGAGAGAGAGATGGCGTACAGGAGAAGACAGGGGATGTCGAGAGCGTCCACCTTCAAAGAGGAGATCGTTCATCGCCCACCTGACGACAACTCTGCATCGTCTTCAGCTTCACTTCTGCAATCTTCCAAAACTTTCTCTGCTTCCTCGTCTCTCGCGGCTCAGGCCATTCGCGCCTCCGCGCTTTCCCACGAACGCAGCCGATCCAAGGTTTTCCCTGAATTCTTGATCTTGTTTTTTTTCTCTGTACATTTGATTATGATCTCTCTGATCTGATTTGATGATCTAGGTTCGTTTATTTTCAATGAATTGTGTGACCCTGTTTTGGGTTCTTCGTGAAAATGAATTGACTCTGTTCTGAGATGATTTGCCTATAAATATAATAATGCAGGACTTTACTGCGTACGACGATTCATCCACAAAATCTGGGTTTTGGGGTGTTCTGGCTCGCAAAGCCAAAGCCATTCTTGACGAGGATGGTGTAGCCGAACAAGCTGATATGCCTGGAGAGATCAGATCACAGTCCTCCTATGACTCCAGTGGCTCCCAGGTGAGACCCTCCAACTTCATATTTGTATGCATATTCAGTGAAATTGGTTTCCAAGTTTCTAACTTTGTAGACATATACAATCATCTCATCATGCACTATATAACTTTTCATTGCCCAGCTTTCTTATTCAATTTTTTGGAGACAGTTCCAGCAACCATATCAATCATCTGACAGCTCAAGCAGAATGGAAAATCCCAAATTCCGAAAGGGCTTGGATGCAATCACAACTTCCCTTAATAATCTCGGTGACACTTTTGAGAAGGCTTTCGAGGTAAAATGCTAATCCTTGCTTGCTATTTGTAAATTAAAAATGGTGTGTTTTCTTCAATTTATATGCCATGTTCAGTACTTTAGGAAACAACATTGTATTCATGATAATGTTATTTGTGTTGTCGTTTTTGCTTTTCAGGAAGGTCGTACGATGGTGGAGAGTAAGACTGCCGACATCAAGCTGCAAATGAAACGAAGAGGAGACCATCCTGAGGCACAAAATCAAGCTTCTTTTGGTGCGAACCAGAACAATTCATGGCAGCAGCCTAAGACTCAAACCAACCATGACAATCAACTCAAGGCATCTCGCGACGTAAGGTGGCAATTATGTAATTGTGTGACTGGTTCATGCTGTTAAAAGTAGAGAATCTTAATGGGTCTGATTGAAATCATTGAATCATAATGACTGGTCAGTCTGTCACTTGATTCAAACATTACAAATTTCAGTGCATGCATCAAACTTTACAGCATGAATGAAATTCACAGCAAAGGGGTTTGATAGGATACTCTTTAGACTTGCATTACATAAATTGAACTCCTTTATCAATTATGCATGTGAGATTAGAAAAATTGATGTATATGTTGATGATGGGTCTGAATCTCATCCTCGGTTTTCATTTGGGATTTATTTAGATTTCACTTAAGCCAGTGGAATGCATAACAGGTTGCAATGGCAACGGCTGCCAAAGCAAAACTACTTCTTCGGGAGCTGAAAACCGTTAAAGCAGATCTGGCTTTTGCAAAGGAACGATGTTCTCAACTAGAAGAAGAAAATAAGCACCTTCGCGAGAATCGTGACAAGGGAAACCACAAGGCAGATGATGACTTGGTATGTGTACTGTTTTCCTTTTTCTTTTCTTTTTTTTCAGTCTTTGTTGTGCTGTGTTAAGGATCCTAAACTAGGACTGGTGCATTATCTGCTTATTTGTTTATAATGTTGCGTACAATTTCTTCAGGGTACTTGCAAATATATGAATTTATTAATTTATTGTTCCTAACATGTTTATAATGTGATATTAGATCCGGCTTCAATTGGAGACACTTCTGGCTGAGAAGGCTCGATTAGCTAATGAGAATTCAGTTTATGCACGCGAGAATCGGTTCCTGAGGGAAATTGTTGAATACCACCAACTCACTATGCAGGATGTTGTGTATTTAGGCGACGAAGAAGTTTCAGAAGTATACCCCTTAACCAGTCCCACTGGGGTCTCCAGGATGCTCTCCATTTCCCCAGGCTCATCACCACCCCCAACCCCACCTCCAGAGGACCTTTCACCTGTAACAACACCAACTAAGGAAATGCTTCCTGTCCTCACCCACAACCCACAAGAAAATAAAGATGTATATGCAAATGATGTCACACCAAATTCAGATGTCTCAGTTCCTCAGAAAGAAGATGTTAAAAAACCTTCTTTAGCAGAAGATGCTAAAACACCTTCTGTAGAAGAAGATGCTAAAACACCTCCTGTAGCAGAAGATACTAAAAGACCCCCTGCATCTTCTGCCTAAGCAGCATTGTTCTTTTTTCTTTTTTTCTTCTTAAAGATTAGTGTAGCATTTGTTCTCTTTTTTTCTTCTTCCTTTTTTCTCTTGGAGAGGGGAAGAGGGGGTGGAAGATATTCTTCTGCCTGAAATATTTATTAATCTGTGGATGTAATATTCTTTTGCTTGAGGTTGGGTTGTTTCCAATGGCTTGTGTACCTTAGTACAAGATCATCAAATATTGTCCATGTCTTCCTTGTACAACCAGTGCACGATTTTTGTTCCGAGTGTCAGAATTCTTATTTGATTTGTAGTTATTGTTCTAAATAATGTCGGTTCTTTTCCTTTGCTACAATACAAAATTCTAGCTCCTCTGGCTAACCTTGGTTTGCTTTCTTAATGGTAAAGACGATGACATGAAGGTCTTTAGAAACACTTCATATTCTGTGTCGAACCTGTGCGGTTCGTCAACTTGGCATGTGCTGCAATTATTCAGACAGAAATCTTTGATTGATATTATTTCGTGGAGGAGAAGAATCTATAAATTTATAACAAATGAGAAGGTACCGATGACAAAGGTAGAAAATAAGGGATATGTGGATTTCCTTCACTACATCAAACATGCTACAAAGAAATTAATGGTGATCAACTAATCACAATGCAAACTTACAAAAGAAAGGTTGCTAGCTGAAAATATTTACAGTTCCGGAAAATTATGGGGCAGTTTCATCTCCTTTCAGCTCAACTCGGGTTCAGTGAGCAGTCACAGAGATCCAGAAAATCCCATATCACTGATGAATGCTAACAATCGCTTTAACCCATAGATTGTCATTGACAGTTTAGAAAGAAGCCGCAAATAAGGTTTTGGGTTAGTCCAAGCGGTGATGGAGAGTACGAGTATTGACTAAGATTTTTTTTTTTTTTTTTTTGGCCTCGAGAATTGATTTAAGTTTAGAATAGATCAATAGGTCAATGAAATCTTGCAACGTAAAGACCCGGGAATTCAATCAATTTACAAAATTTTGCAACTGAAATGACTGATTAATATGCTTATAATAAGCACATCAAGTTGTTCTTTTTGGGTTGAAAAGGGTTCGAAACTCTCTTCAGCCATTTAGAATCAAGTAAAATTTTCATGTAATGGGAGATATACTTGTGATAGATAAGTTTTTTTCTTTAGAATTAGAGATTCAGAGAATTATAAATTTGTAATTCTTTGTGTTCCTTTCTAATATATCTTCAAGCCTGAATGAATTAAAATTCAAACATCCCACTATAAACATTGTAATTGATCGAAAGAATACATTGAACAAACTTGGAATTAATTAACATTAATTCACATCAGATATGCATGCATTTATGTTCATCCACAACCAGCAAGAAATGGGAGAGAGAGAGATGAAATTTTGCAACGATTGAACCAGTCATTTCATTTCAGATGTGCTGAAAGCACCTCAAGTGCTAGCCTGCCGATCTATTTCACATACGATTTTGCCTCCCTTCTATATGAACATTTCCCCCAGGCACGTCAAGCAATATGCCTATACAATATGAAGTAAGAAACAAAAGAAAGAAATACTGGAAGAAGAAACAGCACTCGTTTTGGCAGAATCTCAAAGCTCTCAGATCCTTCTTCATTAATGGTCTCTAATTTGGGAAGATTTGAACATTTTTGATGGGGTATGATCTGGGGTGGTGCAACTTCGACCCAATTGTGCATGTACCTCCCGCCCTTTGCCATCACTGTATGAGGATCAAAGATTCAAAGTTACTTATAATTCTCAAAGAAAGCTAGGGGGGTAAGAGAGATTGTGTTTGTCTCGTAGAAATATGATCAATGATGTAGAGAGATATGGGGTTGGAGAGAGAGGGGTTGGTGAACCATCTTATATATACATCAAGTGAGGGAAGGTCCAGAAGGAAGAGGTGAAAAAATAGGAGGTAGTAGTTGGCCTTGCTGCACCAAAAATTAGTGGTGCACATGGGGCCATGTGAGCAATGCTTGAAGAAAGTCTAGGAATAGATTTCACGTTTGCCAACCCACCAAAAATAGAGAAAGAAAATCTAGATGGAAAAACAGAAATGTAATATGTTCTAAACAAACGGGAAGGAGTGCGGGAAACTTTCATTAATGGCAAATAAACAGTTGGACATGGTATGAAAGGAACTTCTCTGTAGCTTAATTGGCGCATTACATACATTTGACATTTCTCTCAATACATCGTATGAACAGTAGCCAGTTCAGTTATACCCAGACACTTTTCTTTCCAAGGGCAACCCATGAACAAGGCAGAGCAAAAATACAATCAAATATACCCGTATAGTCATAAGGACCATGAGGAAGATGGCTGCTTTGAATAAGAATTTGAACTCCAAAGCAGAAAAACTCCTCGCTTTTTACAGTAGATGATTCAGAACAGCTGGAAAAACAAACTCGTTGATCCATCGCCGAACGATCTCAGATCTGCAGGTTTTACCAAAGCCCTGCACAATGGGCACGTCCGTTCCCTCTCGAACCTGAACAAATAAGTCTGTCAGCAGACAAAGGGGATAAAAGAACTACCATAAGCAAGGCTATTGATTGGTTGCTCATTAAGTTTTTGGGGGATTACTCAGGTCAGACGCCATTCCACAGAAACCAAAACTAATTTTGACAAATTCTCAAACTGATAATATTAACATTCGGCATAGTTTTCTCAATAAATAATCAGTTTGAAAAAGCAATCAACAATCACTTTGTTTCTCAAAATTTGTTATCAATGTAAAATTTGCAATGCAAGACAATTGGTCGGATAGGCAAGCAGTTTCAACAAAGACAAAATTGTAACTACGGTATTTGGTAGAAACAGTTTTAAAATGCAATATATAAAGACAAAACCTAGACCGCAGAAAGAAACTAACCACTCTGATACACAGTCCTCACAAAAGATGTGTTTACAACGAAGTAGGATAGGAGCATGCATCTTCTCCTGGCAAATAGCACATAGATCACCTGCTGCATTGACCTGCATCAGATCACCGACAGCTTAAATGCATGAACCAATAGCAATTTCATTTAAGGATCAAAACCACCAAAATAAAACTATGAAAAACCTTAAAATCTCAAACCAAAAAAGTATCAGAAATACTAGCCACAAACAAGGTATTGGTCAGATGTTGCTTATACAGTGAACATGGTACACAAACCCCCACTACTTGCCATATGATTTATATCACTCAGACAATTCAAATTTCCTAGAAAAGTCAATTGGGAAAAAATATATATCCACTTTACCTGCTCTAATGTTGCATAAGCCCCATAGTGCACCTCCTTGCGTGATAATGCCTTCAATGCAGCAAAGAAGGATTGCACCTAACCTCATCGAACAAGGGGAGAGCAAAAAACAGTAATGACATGTGAAAAACTACTTTTTCCAGAAGTCATTCTTCATGAAGAGCTCATAAAACTGGAGAGATATTGGGAACATAAGAAAAATTATATCAACATAAATTCTTACCTTCTCCACGACAGATGTGAGCTTGAAAGTCAAATATAAGCCTGTCATAAGTGACGAAAAAAGACTTCCATATTCTTTGTTCAAGAAGAACCGATACCAAACTGGTGTTGGCAACAAGGCACGGTACAACAGCAGTAGATACTCAACCACAGTAAGCATTTGACCCTGGAAAAGAGGCACTTCTACAGTGAAAAAGTGATGGGAAAACAGGAGGGGGGGAAAATGTCAATTAAATGAACCTAGCCCTACATTTTAGTTCCAGCAATCAAATGAAAGACGACAAGTAATTGCAACAGCTTCATAAGAAGAGCTTTGAGCCCATTTCTGTTGTTTTGCTTAATCTTTCCGAAACAGAAGTAAGTTTACCCAATTTACTTTTGCTTAAATCTCTTATTACCTCACCTGCTTACGATAGTTACGACCTCTGCTGTTCTTGTAGTATATTAACAGAATGCACTTGAGAACCATTGCTGCCTGCCGGACCAAGGTGTCTGAAAGCAACAAATTTGAGGTAACCATCGCAAGCACTAAAATAACTTAACATATAGCTTAAATAAGGTTAAGTGTACAGCTAAAATTTCATGCTGTACACAAAAGTAATAACTACTTCGGAAAAGTGAAGCACCCTCTGTAGGAGATATTTGAAATATTAATAACTAAATGCTAAGTTCTTAACACTTTTCCCACTGCTATCCTAAAAATGTTGCCACAGAAAGAAAGTTGCTTAAGAGAAATTATCACATAAGAAAATTTTTATTTTACTTTATTTTTTGGCCACAAACATAAGAAAATTATTTGCTACAAAAAAATGATAACTGTCAAAATTTGCAAAGAACAGCCACAGTGGCAACGTGGGCAAAAAAAGATTACCATTCACCATGATGATGAAAACAGCATGCCAAAAAGGTGGAATTACTTTAGGAGGAAGCATAATCAATGGGTACAGAAGGTCATCATTCTGATACCACCAGTAAACGCCAACCACATGAAGTGTGAATGCAAGAGAGATGCCAATTAGAACAGAGACTTTCCTCTCTCCCTGTAGCCACCAACCACAGCTATGCTTAATAAACAAAAGCTCGCTATACTAAACAACAACTGTTGAAAGTTGCAAAAATATATAAATATTAAGAATACCTTCAAAGCTGTCTGTTTCCTTAGAATGTCATTTGACTTGAACATAACAGCAGCAATCCAAATTGTAACAAAGAAACCTGTAAGTCAATGAAGAACAAAAATGGTCGATAATTTGAAAGGAGAGAGGGGAAAAGATGGCCTAAAAAGGTGAGCTTAAATATGCTCATAATGAGAACCCTTACTCTATAAATGCAATTATTCCTATTTAATGAATAACATTTTATGCAAAAGGTAAAATCATTCCTGTTTGGTTCTTTTTTATTAGATTCGTTTTTGGTTCTTTTTTATTAGATTCGTTTTTGGTTCTTTTTTATTTTAGATTCGTTTTTGGTTCTTTTTTATTAGATTCGTTTTTGGTTCTTTGATATCTACCAACCTGACAAGTTTCACACTGATGAAGTAGCATGCATAAGAGGACAACCTGAAGTTAGCAATCAAGGTAGAAATGCATATTACCAGTTCATCATACAACTGACTAAAGGCCAACTCAATAGGGTTTCTTTTATTTTTTATCTTCCCAGGCAACTTAAGAGACATTGAACCCAAGGAATAGACCCTTGGAATTAGATGGGTTTTATCACTCACCAGCACTTAGTTTCAAATATATACTTGGCTTTGCTCTTCCTAGCATCTTAATTCTTGATATATATGTATATTTGTATATGCACGTGTCTAGAGAGAGAGAGAGAGAGAGAGAGAGAGTTACACTCATTGCTACAGCACTAGTCCTCTAACTCATGTCCTCCAAACTTACAATACAAATCCCCAAGATGGTTATCAACCCAGTAATCATCAAATAGCAGATACAATTAACTACAACTCAGCATTCATTTTAAGAGAAAGAAAAGTATGATCTATATTTGCAAATATAAGTTGGAAAAACACTTACCTTGCAAATGCTGGCGGATGAAGACCACCAATAGAAGCAAAGAAAAAGGCAGGACCTGCTCAATCCACCTGGCAGCCTGCTGAATGTCATATCTCTGGTAAGAAGAATCCCTGCCATTAGCCCCAGCTCCATCACCTACTTCTCCATCAGCACTTCCATTTATCGATTGAGAAATGCCCTCTCCTGAACCACGATCTGTCCTAGTATCTCCCTGACCCTCTTCTGTTGCCAATGTGACAGAAGCCCCAGCCATTGGTTGTGAAAAAACCTCATTTTGGGGGGAAGTAACTTCCCTCAACTGACCAACTACTAAACCAGCGGTTTCCCTGTCATGCTCTTGTTCCCCTGCACCAATTATCCTAATTGAGACCTCCCCGTCATTGCTTGTTGCCACAGATTGGTCTAGCTGACCATGATGGTGATCCCGAAACCCAGCAGAGCTACGCCCGCTAATCAAAGATTCCGCTTCTTGGAGATTAGAGCGGCCACGGAGAAGACCCGAGTACTCCAGCAAGGCAGAAAGTGGTGCCTGAATGATATTGGAAGCGGATAGCATCCCATATCTTCTGGAACTACTATTTACCGAAGGAGCTCTATACGAGTCTAGATTGCTGCCCGGAGCTTCCATTTGCCTAAATGTCCTAGCCCTAACCATAACCATCAGATACTAATAATTAGATAACCCAACAATTCAAAGCAATTCACGTGAATATTAAAAGGATAGAATAATCTATTCCGTGCAAAACAAGAAAGCTTAATAACAAAGGCGTTTGTAAGCATAACCGAGAAGGAAACTTGATGAACGCGAAACGAAGAAATCAGAGCTTACCTTCTTAAGCGAACAACCGATGATGAGGTTTCAGGGGACGAGAGATAGCATGGCACAAACCCTAACCCTAAATCATAATAAATAGTGGGAGGAATAGCATCGGCGCCGATGCCAACCCTGAATTTTGGGGATGATAGGAGACGATCAATTATTGAAGGAATTGACCGACGAAACGCGTGGAGAAAAGGCTAGGGTTTGGAGCAAAAAGAGTGCGAGAATTAATGAGAATGTAAAAGAGAACAGCTAGGGGTTGATGGTGATAGGAAGCCAAGGCAGTAAGAGAGATGGTGGAGTCTGTGACCTTTGGTAATTGGATATGGAAAATGGTGTATTTTTGTTTTTTATTCCTCTTTGTGTTTCTTTCTCTTTCTCGCTCAATACGGAAGAGCGCGAGAAGAGAAGTGGCCAATACCTCAACCAGGGGGACAATAAACAGTAACCTAAATTTCCCAAATAAAATATACTCTATCACCAGCTTACACCTAATAAAAGCATCTTCGGATTTTATGACCTCCAACTAAATTTTAAAACTGAGATCCTCCACTTTTTATGTGCATTTATTAATTTTGTAATCGTTAATAAATTAGATTGTTAAGTTATGAAGCTGTGAGTTGTTAAGTAAATCTTTTAAAATTTGATTTTTTTATTTACTATATAAAAAGAGGATTGTTCAAACCTAAATGTGTAAGAGAAGTTTTTATCTTCAACTAACTAGATCAATTTTAATTCACTAAATCTTTTGAACTAAGTCTTCTTCTTTTTTAAATCTTAATTATGTATAACACAATATATAACCGACTTCACTTGACTTCCCTCTTATCGTACCTTAAATGAAGGAGAGAAACACAATAGTTATATCACTCGTCACATACGAAAAGGAAATACAAAAACAATGGCAATGTTATTAGGTTAGGCAACTCCGAGTGCAAGCATGCATTGATTTGGACACACATACCACATGACATAGGTGTTGGGCCCCACTCTTGATTGATCTCTCCGTCATGATCAGCATCATGGTTTGGTTTTAGGCTCTCGGCCAAAATCAAGATACGAGTACGAGAGCGGGCCTGTTACCATCTGATAGATGCTACTGATATTTTGGGCCACTCTCTCAAATTTCTAAAAGCCCACTTACCTATACACTACGGATACTTATCGTGGCCCATTACGATTCGCTTCAATTTATTGTGTAAACAAGCCCATTATGACGCTAATATTGGGGGCCTACTATACATTTCTTATGGAAGTTTTTAAAATTAATGATAAATGTTGAATAATTATAACTTATTGATTCATCATATTAATGTAGATGATGAATTAATTAAGACGCTAATGTATAATTATTGCTAGATTAAATTTTCAAATGTTGAAATTATTAACTTCTTGATTCATCATATTAAATCTGACCATTAATTATAATAAATTCGTATTCAAAACTTATCCCTTAAAAGCAATGCACAAATCTCTATTGAACTATTATACACATGAAAAACAAAAAATAATCTGTATGGAATTCTAACGTATAATATATTTATACTCCATTAATATTTCATGTGACTCACACATGCACCAACAAAAGTACAAAACAATTAGAAAAGAGGCAAAAAAAAAAACTAATTTTCATAGTTTGAAGTATGAGATGCAGGAATGGTTCTTCTATGAGCTCAAGTTCAAGGATGGTTATTAAGACAATGTATATTATTTTATGATGCGGATTTAAATTTTAAGTTAAATTCTCAAATTTTTAGCTATATTTAAACTGACTATTTTTTATCGTTAAAAAACCTCGCATGCATTTAAAGGGCTTATAGAGAGAGAGAGAGAGGGAATGGTGGTTAGATAGAGGGAAAGAGGCGATGGTGATGATTGGTAAGACAGACAGAGATAGATAGCGAGACAGAGAAAGGGAGAGAGGGAGGCGACGTTAAGTGTTAATTTGATGGTGTTCAAGTTAAATACCAAGTTAACCGTATTCTTAAACCTTCCCAATTATTTAACAATGGAGAATTATAAAGAGCTGATTGAACAAGAGGAGGACAACAAACAACAAAGTGTCCCTTGGTATGAAATTAATTAACACACACGCATTGCTAGCAACACCACCACATCACGGACAGCCAATACCAATTGGCCCTTCTGTAATTTGGAAATTAGAAGCTTCTAGATTGCGCTGGGTGCAAACAATTTGGCTCCAGCGCATATGAGAGTGTTGTATTTGACAGGGGCCATTCTGGTCATTGCACACTCACTCAATCACCCCAATATCGTATGCTTTACATCCCACTTACGTACCTCTATTCCATTTGAGTCCACACCTTTCATGCCCTTCTTTCTCGCTCCTATTAGTATGTTGGATTGTAGGTCATGTGCGCGCGCGGCGTACTTTAGCATTTGGAGTGTGGACCCAAGTTTGCATCATTACAGAAAATGAGTCAGATCAAATGAGCTGGCTTGTGTATTTCAGAATCTCAGAAGCCAAATATAGAAAACTCCTTGTGTTTTTTTTTTCTTATTTGGATTTTTATTTCTTATTTCTCTCTAGGTGTCTTTATGGGTTTTGGAATGTCCCTACGGTTGAAGGAAATATATATATATTTATGGGATTTTGAGAATAATGTGGGAGTGACATGAGTAAATAATTTTAATTACCTGTTTTTTTGAATGATTTTTTTATTTTGATTTTCGGAGATCCTAATTTCTTTTGTGAAAACTAATTCAAGGAAAAAAATAAGATTTTTTTTTGTTTTTATAATAAGTTGAATTTAAATTATTGATACCATGACAGTGAAGGTTCCGCAGTCCATGCCATGTCAATAGAAGATGAAACAACTAAACTTGACTAAACATGCCACATTATTATGCTCCTAACTTCTCAAGAGTACTACAAACATAACAATTTTCTTATTAAATAAAAAAATAACACATTAATTGGTTTTTTTGCCACACTTCTCAAGAGTAGGGAAGTGACTTTTTTTTTTCCTTTTTTAATATTTTTGCAGTTATGGTCTTGTAAAAAAGATGAAGTTGTTTCAAAACAAATGTATGATGATAGGTCCCTAGGTGTATTGAAAATCACTTCAAATTGATTTTTCACAATAACATTGTTTTGTTGTTTGGTCTCTTCACATCCATGAACTTGATGATTGAACCAAGTGGTCAAAATCCAAATTGGGTTCATTTCATTTTCTCTTTTGACTAGGTCTTAAATGCTTTTATTGACCAATTGAAATGGATCAATATGGTGGATTTCATACCAAAGTAGAAGAATTTGGCTAAATTAGACTACAATGAAGTAAAACTTACACACATGACTGTTTCATAAGCTCAAAGAATAAACTATAACTACCCATCCTTTGCTCACTAACAAGAAGAACACACCGAACTCAACTAGGTTGAACTTTTCAAACAAAATCTATATTGCTTGCAAGTCTGAAGCACTTTTTTAAAACTTTGGTGCCTTGTGGTTGTTCATACAAATGATCCCATCACGAGCCTATCTGTCCACATGTGTCCACTTTAATAGCTAACGTGGCCTGTGAGGTTCAATAGGTTCACTTGGCTCTTTTCCATATTTAAATGAAGTAATTAGGTGTTTTATTTTTGTGGGTGTTTTTATTGGACCCAAATGTGGGTACACATTGTTGTTTTCTCACGTCTTTGTTTACAGGTATTAACCACTAGTCAATAACAAATGAGGGAACAGAGAGACTGAGAAACAGAGTCACAGTCTCACAGACACATTAGTCAACATTGTGAAGTAAAAAGGGCAATAATGTGAACACTAAAAGAGAAACAAGGAAGGAGAATTAAGATGGGGTTTAATTTTAAAACAACACCTGTAAATGACACGTTCTGATACAATGTAACAAAATATGAGACCCTTTAAAAAAATATAAATATATAGTACAATAATTAATAAAGAAACTATCAATTTTTGGTTTTTTTGGTGTTTTTATTTCTCTAACTCATTCATTCTGTCTTTTTGTTTCGCTTCACTTCCACCAGTACATCTCTCTCTGCTGGCCATCATCTAAATCTTGAGGAGCTTATCTAGCTAATATCTCCTTCCCCATTTTGATTTTGTTGTTCTAAAATTTGGGCTTCAAACTCTGCAAAGATCACTCTGCTTCGCTTTCACCAAATATATCCAACCCTTTCTTTCGCTGAAGAAACAAATCTACTACAAACCCGGTAATCAGTTTCTTTCCTTCTTCTCTTTGATCCTCGAGTCGATTCCGGAGCCATCACACAGTGAAAGTACAACTATATTTCTCTCTTTCTCTGTGTTTTCCGTCAGATTTAGCAAAATGCAGACCCTTTGGAGGACCCCATTAAAGCTCTGATTCTCTCACACCCACTTGTATCTGTGGGGTTGTTGGGCGCCATTTACTACTGTGATCTTTGCCAGCGAATTCAATGATGAGATTCTTGAAGTGCATCGGCTTCTCACGCGCTTTTTGGTGGCTAATTCTGGGTCTGAATTTGCATTTCATTGTGGGTTTTTGAGCTGCATGCTCTGCTCTTCTTCTCCTTCTTCTTCTTCCTCAGCTGGCAAGAAAGCTCAAGATTTAGGGCTTTGTACTGAGACCCTCCAGTTGTATCCGTACAGAGATCAGGTATTCAGCTGCCCCTGCTAAAATCTACACCTGGGTTCTTGATCTTGATACTGAATCTGCGTTTTTTTTTAATTGTTAATTTTAGGAACTGTAATAATCGCGAAGCTTATTTTTTGACCGTTTGACGAAGAAAGAGGAGGTTGGAAGAGTTTCTTGCTTGCTTTAAATTTCAATTTACTTCGTTTATGGGGTTTATGGCGAAGAATCAGGTTTTTAATTCCTTTTGAGCTAAAGAAGATTCGCAAGCAAAACCCTTTGAGTCTTTGAGAGAGCTTCTTTTACAAGGATTCCAAAAGGGAAAAGCAATCTGAAGAAGGCATAAGGGTTGCAACGGTTGAAACCTTCAAAGTCGCTTTATACACACACTCTCACTCTCTACTCTGAGGGCTGACAGTATAGTTTTTCTTTATCTTGTATCCGTTGTTTCTATTAATTGGAGATAAATGTGGTTGATGCCTCCAAGTGTGGATTTACAAGTTTAAGACCTGAGATTTTGAGGCTTAATTCCAAGAAATTTATTGCACATTTCCGTTAAACATTCTTTGGATCCAGGTGTTTATAAATAGTTACACCTCTGTGTACATCTAATATCCTCTGGGAGTTGGGATTTTACCAAGTTGGTTTGAGTAGCATTGTGCTGAGTTTCAAAGCTTCAAGGCATCGATGGGGCTTCTTTTCCGAAGTCTCGCGATGCTGTTCATTATAGTATGGTTCTCGTGGCTGCCGGATCTCTCTGCACAATCTTCAAGAGGCTCAGCACCTGCTCTTGATAATCTTCTTCAAGATTATGCTTACAGGGCTTTTGTTAATCCCAAGACTGGCGTTCCATTTGATGGGGTTGTTCCTTCGAATTTGACTGGAATTCAGATTGCAGCTATGAGGCTCAGAAGTGGTAGCTTATACAGAAGAGGTGTTAATATGTACAAGGAGTTTGTGATCCCCCCAGGTGTCACTGAGAGTCCTTATGTGCAGAGGCTTGTTTTTGTGTACCAAAACTTAGGCAATTGGTCAATGGTGTATTACCCTTTACCAGGTTACTCTTACTTAGCTCCTGTGCTGGGTCTTCTTGCTTATGATGCTTTCAACTTGTCGGAGAAAAATTTACCTGAATTGGATATCAGGGCTTTGGGTGATCCCATAATGATCAAATTCCAGGATGTGAAACCGACCCCTGTTGGAACCGTGGCGAAGTGCGTTTCATTTGATTTAGATGGTTCTGTCAATTTCAGCAATGTGGTATCAGGCAACATATGTTCAACAATCCAACAGGGGCACTTCTCTATAGCGGTCAAGTCCATTGCTCCTTCTCCAGCACCAGTCTCTCCTAGTCCGGCCCCTACTGGTGGAAGTCCAAATGTAACACCAAGGCCTAGTGGTGGAGGAAAGAAGAAGAAGAATAAGGCAAAAGTGTGGATAATTGTTGGGTCTGTGCTAGGTGGATTAGCATTGTTAGCATTGTTGTCATTCCTGGTACTTTGGGTGCATAAGTACAAGGAAAGGAAGAATTTGCAACAGATGGAGAAGGCTGCAGATATAGGAGAAGCCTTGCATATGACCTCAGTTGGGGATACAAAAGCACCTGCAGCAATGGTTACTCGAACACAACCGACCATCGAGAGTGAATATGTGCCTTGATTCCCACCATTTTGTACAAGCTCCCACTTCTTTCATTTTCAACCACCATTCATATTCAATGTTCAATTCCTGTATTCAGAAATTCATCTAATCACACCTTTTTTTGGTGGTGTCTCTCCTCTTTGTTTGTTCTTGGTAGATTCTTTGTGTCACCGTGGGTAATCTAGGATTTTTGTGTAAATCTATTGTTACTATGATTCATTGTGGTGTGAACTGTGAATTTTAGCCCAAAGTGATTCTATATGTGATGAATTTAGTTGTTTCATTAACAAGAAATTATAAGTTTCAATGGCACCCTCATTTAAAATTGTTTTCTATTTGAGTCCATAGAATGTAACTTGGAGATCATGTAGTAACAATGATCAGAATTTGATCATACGCAGATTGTTATGGCAATGGTGTGCCTATTGACAGGAGGAGATGAAGAACACAAGCTTTTATGGTATCTAATATTTCTCAATTCTTAACGTTGTACGTGATGAAAGAGACCGACACAGAGATATACAATTGGCAATATAATGCTATGGTGTTTCTATTGTCAGAGGTGAATCACACAGAGGCTTTATGCTATGGATGCTTATGTCAATTGTCAACACTCAACAGAGACTTATGTTCTTGGCCAAAAATAAAAAGAGACTTATGTTGAGTGTTGTAAACTTAGAGAGATTGCAAATCAATCCTTTTCTGCTACTTTTACTATGAGTTTTCAGGTCTGATTAATAATGGTTGAGGCTTACTACTTTTTCTGCCACGTCCAAAATTCTAGTACTTTTGTTCAAGTGCTGTCAACTGTGTTTTGTCTTGCCCTCCACCCAACATTTGTATGGAACCGAAAATAAAAATATATATTGTATATTATATTCTACTACGTGGACCTAAGTTCGCCAGAAAAAAATGGATATTAAACTGTTTTTTTTTCTCTTTTAAAAACTAAAAAAAGAATTCAGATGCAAAGGTCTGTTATCTGTATTAATTGGAAATTGGAATTATATATTCGTTTGTTGGTTCCTCGTTTTGTTTTAATGCGATTAGAATAAAATAAATTAGTAGGAGCATTAAAAAACAATAATGGCAACCAACAGCGCACAAATGAGAAAATGCTAAAAAAGGGGTGTACTGTTGGGGAATCAGTGTGAAGCACCACCAGAAGCCAGAAGCCAGAAGCCAGAAGCCAGAAGGTACAACTATATCATAGTTTCCAGCTCCACGTGTCAACCACCTATCAGTGTGAAGCACTCATCATTGTTTCCAGCTCCACGTTTCATATAAAGGGCTTTGGGGTCTTTAGACTCTTCACCCACTTTCTCCTCAAATCTTCCTCCACATGAATTTGGTTGCAGAGAAGAGTAATTATCAAGGTGAAACATTATCAACTTTCCGCAGCATCATCATTATATTTAGGGAAATAGTAAATCTGCCCATCTACTGTAAATAGTAAATAACCTGCACACTAACACTAATTTCCTCGTTAAATTCGTTTCTACCCACACATACTGCAAATTAAACCACACGATTGATTTATTGTTTTTGGGTGTGTGTGTTAAATCTTCATATTAGATCATAAAAGTTCCACAATGAGTTGTTTACTCTTTGGAATCAATATTAAACTGAGCGCCTATCATTCCAGAAATAACTGCATGACAGTCGCACATTTCCCGAACCACACAAAGCTCAAGCAAACAACTCATCTCCAAAAGTTAAAATTACAAAAGTAAGATCACTGGAGTACATAAATTTTTCCATCAAATTTTCCATGAACGGTTTAACAGTTTATGCAAATTCGCATACAATGAAAAGATTTGTGATTGGAGTTGCCCAGGGCTCCTTCAGAATGGGATGATGACTTTATTCCTCCTCAAGATTCCATTCACAAAGGTTCCTGCAGTTTGCACAACAATATCATCAGCTTCATAGTCAAGATATTCAAATCATACGCATGCACATGCACAAAAGTGAGGAATGGATGCACTGTTTGAGTTAAAATTTTAAGAGGGTCCTCGACAAAGGATAATTTGATTCTTTCGAAACATATGATGTAACCTGCACTTTTCAGTCCTCCAAAATTCGAACAAATATTACTAGGCAATAGGGAGCAAGCAAATAAGAACGTAAGAAAAGGAAATAGATAAAGAGTGTGAAGAACTCCAAAAAAGGATATCTTTTTTGAGAAAAACAACTGAGAATAGTGCAGGGAGAGAATTCTCAGAGGATTAAAGATGACGAAATTCCTTTCTAATATCCTTAAAACTTATAAACTTTGATTCCATGTAAAGGAAAAACTGCTTCAAAGACTATGCTGGAACTTGGACCTAAGACCCAACGAGCATGCCCACAGTGGACATGACTCATCACAAATGGATATGCTTATGCTCCAACTTGGTTGGAGCTACATCAGATAATATCCTATCAAGACATAAGCATTATCAAATTGGAAGGATAAGTTTTATCTCATAATTCTAGATTAGATAATCATCAACTCTAAATGAGGAATAATCATAATCTCTCTGGTAGAACCTATAGATAAAGGGTTTATGCAAGCACGAAAATTATACCTCAAGAGAGAACATTAGTTCATACATTTGCATGTATTCTTTTAAACATCTCTCTCTCTTTAAGAGCTAGGCTCTCGCACCATGAAATCACTATAGCTGTTCTCATAAAAACCATACATGAGTTTGTAACTATCAAATTTCTGGAGTACTATAAATTTTTAATACAAGATCTAGGACCATTGGATTTGTGTTTAGGGCAGGTAAAGATTTTGACACTTCCCAACATCAAATTATGTTATGAGCTCCTGCGGCTCCCAAATCTAGGATGCATAGGAGTACCTGGAAAGCAACTCTCAATGAAACATCCTAATCAAATTAATTTTTCAAATCCAGTTTTAGTTGAAAACATATATCAATCAACTCCTATAATCATGGTTTAGGATCCCAAGCTGTGATCAAAGGCTATGTTGTACCAGAAAGTTAAACAAAGACCGGTTTTCCTATCAGGGCAAAGAAAAAGTAATATACACAAAGTAACAAATTCACTTATTAAGTTTCCCCGTATAAAATTCTAGACAAGGCCACCAACATGATGCCTGTGATCAAATTCACTTATACGCTGCTCTGTATCGCCTGAGAATCTGGAAATGGGTCTGTATAACTTCACGTGATGCATCCTGTAATTTGCCAATGAGTTCAGATCCCGCACTAATTGATCATTTGACAATTCCTTATCCCTCAAAATTAAAGACTTAAAAAAATCTCTTCCAATTCTTTTTTAGTAGCTCAATTTCTTAATCTCACATGACACAATCCCATCTATCATAGGTTTCTCAAAACCTCTATACTCAAAATATAAATTTATATACCATGACCTCTATAGCTTCAGTTTGACCCATCCCATACAGGATCCATGTATTAATCAAATTCATCATCCAAATAAGTCAGCTTAATTTGTAGGTCAGCAATTAAGCTTAAAACAAATATCATTACCCCATAAACTATGAAGTCAGATTTAAACTCAATACAGCAAAGCCAAGCAAGACAGTTTATCGTAAACGAAAACAGACCAACAAACAATATCCGCAAAATCAAAATAGAGGTCGCAAATCGAAACCCTAAATCCAAAGAGGAAGAGTACCGGAAGAGACGGACTAATTTTGAGCAGGAGCAGAGGCCTGCTCAACGAGCTTCTTGTCCCTTCTTTCCATGGCCACGTCCCACATGTCGTTGCCTATGTGCTTCGGCTGCCAAAATTCAAAACTCAAAAATTTCAAAATCAAATTCATATGAATTCCATTTCGGTTTTACAGAGAAAGAGATTGAAATTGGATCTGTACCCGGCCATGAGCGGCTTTGTGAATGTAATATTGAGCATTTCCCATAGCACAAAGCATTCCTGCTATGATTCCAAGCGGTAGCATTGCTTCCATCCACACCAGCGACATCTTCAACTCTCAGCTATCAAACTCTCTCTTCCTCAGCTTTAGCTACACAGTCACAGAGACGAGAGACGAGAGACGAGAGGCGATGGACGGAGACTCCTTTTATTTTCTTTTTTCTTTTTTGTATTTTGGATACTTTGTGAGCCCAAAACTGTTTCCTCATTATGAGCCCAATACAGAGCACTTTCTAGGGAGGGCCCATATTTTCATTATTTCGTAGATTTCATGGGTGATTAAATTTCAAGCTAATTTTTACTATGAATATGTAGGGGTAAAAATAAAATGTTGTACACCTGAGGCTGAGTTAATAATCCTCACCAAAGCTAATTGGTTTATTTGTGATATATTGTTACAACATTGTATTGTATAGCATATGTAATTGTGGGCGTAGTTGACATTGCATTCACATATATTTGATATGAGTATAACATAAATAAATGGGTTCGTCTATAGTTTGTAATTTATTAAGCACAACACAACATAAACACAACATGAGTTCAGTACAAAAACACGAAATAAGCTCAAATTACGTACATTTAACATTCATTTTTTAAAAAGATTTTTCAATAAGAAAATTGAAATTTTTGAAAAACAAGTTAATATTTAATTATATAAAAAGTACATAAAATAGGTTTCTAACTCTACAAATACAAAAAAAAAAAGGGTGTATGGGCTCGATTCCTTTTAAG
Source organism: Purshia tridentata (assembly GCA_003254885.1). Taxonomy (NCBI): domain Eukaryota; kingdom Viridiplantae; phylum Streptophyta; class Magnoliopsida; order Rosales; family Rosaceae; genus Purshia; species Purshia tridentata. The sequence continues at coordinate 40,925 of QANT01000313.1, forward strand.
TACGGTATGAATCCGACATGAGTATGAACCTTGTTCATGTTGATGTGACTTTTATTCTATTCTTAAATACTTATAAATGATTAAATGTTATAAAAATAAAGAAATACAAAAATGTAAAATATAAAGAGAATATAATTAAAGGGAAGTAAATAGAATTTAGAGTATTTTCTTGTTCACTTAAGACCTCTATTTATAGGTTCTTCAATAATCAGGATTTAGCCCTCAAGTCTTATGATCGAGTTACGTAAAATATAACTCTTTACAATTATCTATACAATTTATTCTAAATAAATATAAAAGATAAATACTAAACATGATAATGGACAATCAATGATATTTACAGCATTAATATGACTTTTACTGTTCATCAAATCTGTTCATTTTTCTCATTAGTCATTACCTTAAATAAGAATGTTGTCCGTTATTCATGTTTCATCCCTGTTCGAATAATTTGATTAAACATGTTAAAGAAAACAAAATTTTAAAAAAATTATAGGATAATATTATAGGATGTATCACAAATGGTGGAATATTCCAAGTTAATGAAACAAAATATTCAAAGTGAGTGAGTCGTGGTTTTGTTAGGGAATCCAGGTGGAATATTCCAAGTTAATGAAACAAAATATTCAAAAAGTAGCGATCATTTTCAGAGTGAGTGAGTCGTGGTTTTGTTAGGGAATCCAGGTTTCTAGAATTCCGAATTATTTAGTTTCTTAAGACCTTATAATAGACATAAAAGCATTAACGATTTTTTGTGCATCCATATATGGAATCATATAAAATAGGAGGCACACAAATTTGGATTTGAGTTCATACTTGATACACATACAGTAACAGTACGTGGTCAAATCGTGGCCTTGCCCTCAATCTCAATCTAAATCTCAATCATTTTTCGTGGAGCTGGAGCCCAACCCAGTTTGACATTGAGGGATCAATGTTTGTTTTGGTTTCATAGTAATTGCTGTCTCTGTTAATAAAAAAATAAAACCAGGAGCCTAACCATATTAACGGAACTTTGCGCTCAGTCATGGCTAAAAAGTTACAATCATTTTAATATTTGAAAGTATATATTTTTAATTATTTGATCTTTACAAATTTTATGACGGTTTAATTAATTTGATAATAGCAAGAATTTTACAATCACTTTTTTTTTTTTTAAAAAACTTACTGAGTGGTTATTTGGGAATTAGGAGAGAATATTTGAACCTGCAAAACATCCCTTTTAATTAGATGAAAAATGTAGTTATCAACTGAGTTATGTTTAAGTCAATATCATAGCAATCAATAATGATCATATTATCTCATTATTTGAATTTTGGAAGTATGTGTGTATTATCTGCCATGTACAGGAGTAGTCTTATATATCAAAGCAATTATATATGTTGAGGTGGCTTAGCTTTATACTAATCGCCATCATCAACATTAACCTGTAACCTGTTGAAGACAGTACGCCTTCACAAAAATGACAGTGGGGTGGGTTAGGTACGTAGCAGTCTACCACTGCTTTATACCCTTTTCATTATCCTTCATGCTTCATTGCTTCTCCGACCCTCATCAAAAAGAGGCATCACACAATTGTGCATAAGTTTGGCATTATCATGGTTAATTATCATTTAATTTGCACATACTGTTTAGATATTTCTTATTTTCAATGTTTAATTAATGTATTTAATTAAAGTTTTTTATGTTGAGAACTTTTCTTTGAGTAATGGGTCATTATCAGGTCGCTAACTAATCTAATGAGTCTAATGTTTGATAATTTCCAATAACCTTATATTTTATTAAAGGATGAAATGGGTAGTGTGCGTGTTACGTACTTGTTACTTTTGTGGTTTGTGTTTGGGTTTGCATTTCTTCACTTATCGCTTAACGGGTTTTGTTTGAATTTAGCTAATTTTCACACAACATGAACATGTAAAAACACAAACCCTTTATTTCATATTTCTATAACATAGTGTTTTTTTGAGGCTACGTTCATTTTAAATTTTTTTGGAAATGATTAATTTGAGCTTAATTAACTTGCATTGAACAACATGGCCAAAAAAAAAAAAACTAGCATTCAACAACCTATAGCTTNAATTAACTTGCATTGAACAACATGGCCAAAAAAAAAAAAAACTAGCATTCAACAACCTGTAGCTTAATAATATAGTATTCGTAACTTTCATGCAATTACGTATGCGTGGCAATGTGAGAGCACTGTTAGAGAGAGATAGTGCAGCAATGAGGTGATGAAAACCATGAGAAAATGAGAGCGAAAATTACAAAAAAAAATATAGCATGAAGGTGAAACCTAGAGAAATCCGAAGCGAAAAAAATATGTGGGATTTTAAAACAAGGGTTGGTAGCTTTAGCTATCGGAAATAATCATGTGTTATTCATGCACAATATTTATCAAACAACTGAAAAATCTAATAAAATTATATATGAAAAGATGTTTACTTTTGACATTTTGCCCACATACATATCCCCCGATTACCGTTTAAATTTATATATATAACCGTATGTAGAACTCATTTCTTAACTCTTGTAATGAGATTGGTGATAATAAAACTCTTTTTGTGACAAAAGAGAAGAAAACAAAGTTAGATTTTTGAAATAAAAATGGAGGTGGAAGAAAAAGAAAAATATATTGCGAAAGACAGCTCATAGTGAAGGTTAATAATGAGTTTTTCAATTTTCACCGTAGTAAGGAAAGGAAGAAAGAAAAAAAAGTAAAAAAGGAAACGTTGGTTTTGTGTTTAGGTGATGATGCATCTACCTTCTATTGTTTTAAAAGGAAAGTGGTTGTTTTAAATAGAGAAGAGGTTGTTGTTTTATTTAGATGACCTTGACTGGACAGTGGACAACCAAAATTTTGCCTTCATAGCTGTTTATGGTTCTATGAATTCCCACAAAAAAAAGAAGGTGAAAAGATGAATTAATTTCATTAAATTAATTTTTCTTTATTGGGTAAAATTTAAGAGGAAACGTGTGGACGTTTGGAAGCACAGTAAGCACAGTGATTGATGATATGATACATAAAACTATAAAAGCGGTCAAGACGAGTTCCACTTCCCACAAAACATGGTAAAGTGTCGAAACCAAAAGGGAGACGAAAAGGGCAACAAAAAAAAAATGGAGAGGCATCGGGAGGAAATTTCTTGAGCAAGCAAAACGACGTAGTGTAGCAAAACTTGTTGGTCACTGACCAGCTAAGATTGCGTTGGCAATATCGTTGTCATTGGCCATCGAGGCTATTTGCTTGTCTGGGACCTCCCTGTTGAGAGTTCTGCAGTACAGCTTGATTCTCTGCATGGCCAACACGTGTCATCCAGTTTCCATTGGACTTCTTCTGGGTCTATATAACACAGAAATCCAACACAACATTCAACTTGCAGTAAAAAATCTCTCTCTGTCTTTGTCTCTCTCTTTCTCAGTTCATCAGTCACTGTGAGATGAAAAGTCTCCTGTGAATCTTTACCACCTTAATTTTTGCACACTCAAGAGAGTCTCTCACTGCCCCAAACTCTTTTTTTATTTTATTTCCAAACAAGGGGTGAATATATAAAGGGAAAATAGTGAAAAAGAGAAGAAAATAACTAAAGATTTTTTCCTTTCTTTCTTTCTGCCTTTTTCTTTGAGCTAATTTGAGAGTGAGAGAGAGCTGTCTACCCTTTTCTTTTTTTCTTTTTTATCTTTTTTATCTTTAATATTTATTTATTTTATTTTCCTCCTATTACAAACTCCCTTTATTGATGGTGCTTTGTCTCTCCTTTTTCTTATGCAACAACACCAACTAAAACCCTTTTCTCATCCCATTCTTTTGTTTGTTCAAATTCTCTGAGAAAAGCAGAGAAAAGCTATGTCAGGTTTGTATAAACCCAACTTCTCACCTGCCAGAGCTGCTTCTCCTCAGATTAGAAGCACCCCAGATGTTGACAGGTTTGTATATGCCTTCTAGAACCTAACTTTGATTCTTCCAAACTAAACTGCCGAGAAAAAAGTTACAGTCTTGGGCATAAAGTTTTCTGTGTTTTAATTTGATTATGCTGAACAAATTCTGCCCTTTTTTTTGATCTATTGGTGGCTTTTGTTTTCTAGTCAGTACTTGTCAGAGTTGTTAGCAGAGCATCAAAAGCTTGGACCTTTCATGCAAGTGCTTCCGATATGTAGCCGACTCTTGAATCAAGGTTTTCTTCTACATCTTTGAGTTTTGGATCTAGATTTTCTGGGTTTATTCCCTGTTCGTTTGTTCTTGTCCCCATGACAGCGTTTTTGGAATTAATAAATGTGCTTGCTTGACTAGTCAGATCGGTCTGATTGGTTTTCACTATTTGACCCTTGGCTGCTCGTTTCCTCACTCATAAAGGGCTGGTCTTGAACTGATCGTGCTTTATTTCCACATTTCATTGTTGAATTGTGTCTGCAGCCCTGGCTTTTACACACTGTAACCTTTACTAATGGGGAAGTTGGAATCTCGTTTATATTAGACTCAAAACATTGTCTATAATTGAGCTATTCGAATGATTACAGTTTTTTTTAATAAAAAGGGCTAGATTACTACTTTCCACCTTAAAATTAATTCAATATGTTGATAAGTTATGCAAACTTGCAACATCAATTGAATCTGCCTTGTAGGTTTTTCCCCCTCATTTTTGTCACATCCATCATGCTGGGCTCATTGGCAAAAAGCAAGAATCGATAACAATATTGTTACCATCTAAAGGTCTAATGCATGGCATAGTTGCATCAGGAAGTGGAGGCTTCTGAAAGTATAAATTTGAGTGCATTGAAGTGTCTGTAATTCATTTAGTTTGAACTGCCAAAATTTGGTCTGTGTTGATGACCAGTAAAAAAAATAATGAAAGGAGATTAGAGATGAATATATTTCGCACAAAATGTAGTTCATTGAACTTCTCTACTGACCAACCCCACTATGTGGTGGTATCCACAATTAAGGTGTTGTGTGTTACATTGCAAAAATTAGTAGGTTAATGCTGTCATCCTGTTTTCCATGTAGTATGGTTAAAATGGCCTTGTAACTCAGTTCTCTTTTGTTTCATATCTTGAATTTTTGTTTGGACTCGTTTATATCTTGACTTTGGACCCTTCTTTCTAGTCTTGTGTTTTCCAATAGTGTGAGCGGTTTCTCATATGAAATGCTTCTTTGTGTGCAGAGATTTTACGGGTTTCTGGAATGATGTCCAACCAAGGTTTTGGTGACTTTGACAGAATGCGACATAGAAGCCCTAGTCCAATGGCTTCTTCAAACCTTATGTCAAATGTTACTGGGACAGGGTTGGGTGGCTGGAATGGACTTCCTCAAGAGGTGATTCTCTTGAACTTTTAAAAGACATCTGTGATATTTCTATGAATACATTGCATTTTATGTATTATTTTAGTTTTTGTTCATGTCAGCTGTGATTAAATACTCTTTCTCCTCATTGCTTCATTCAATAAATAATTACCACCTATGAGATAAAGATGTGTTTCATGCCTTCATACAGTTGTGCGTTAAATATTTATGATAAAATTAATATAAAGTTATGACCTTATACTCGGGGTTAGTAATGGAAGGTGATAGAAAAGGGTTGGGATCACACAAATGACTGGTACTGTCTATCTATTATGCAAGAAGTTCCTTGAGAATGGGATCTGATTTGTCTGTAGGTTTTGGTTATTTTTTAAGGATCTTGGACAATTTAGAAGTTAGAACATCAATTTAGAGAAACTACATTTATGGCACCCATTTGATTTTTGATTTATTTTTATTCATTCGGATGTCTATCATGAGGTATGTTTCCCCCCAATTTGTAATGTGAATTTGAGTTTTAGCCCATAAAAATGCTATATATGAAATTTTGAAAATCAGTTCTTCTTAGCATGACCTGAACTGAAAATGTAATGTGGAGACGAGTTTCAGAATTAAGTGTGAAGTTCAGAGTTATCTTATTGTGCTAAACATATGAACTTGTTATCTGTAATTAACTCCTAAAAACACAGATATAAGGAATATGCAATTATGCATGTATGACAATTGAGTTTGAAGCACACAAGTGATGTAAGGTTAGAAAGCTAAAGAAATCAAACAATGATTGATTCTATGAACAACCTAAGCATATAATAATATAAGCATCATAGTTGACTAACCATTGTCTCTATGTTGGCATTCTGTCCGTGGCCAAATCAGTGGGGGAGATGTTTTATAAGTTCACTGCATGAACATGTCTTGAAATGTGGATTTAATGACCCACAAGATGGGCAGGGTTACCTGTATTGCATGCCTTCCTCTATGTTTTTGTCCTGTTTGTTTTTGGTTGTACACTTTTGAAGGTAGTAATTTCAGTTAGTTGTTAGCTAGAGTGTGAATGTTAATCCTTTGTCATCTCTTTATTTTTCAATTTTCCCCCAGTCATCCTTGCTCTGTTTATTTTCTTTGGTTTTATTATAAATGTCACGCATCTAAGATGGCAAGACCCTTCATTCCAAAGCAGAGATTAAGTGGACCCCATGGGATGACAATGGACTGGCAAGGTGCACCTGCGAGCCCTAGTTCATACACTGTGAAGAGGATTTTACGTTTGGAAATTCCTGTAGATACTTACCCCAATGTATGTCCGTTGCATAATGCTACCATTTAAAGTCTTTTTGCATCTCTCAATCTAATTAATAATGCCTAATCGTTTTATTTCTTTGTGGACATTAGTTCAATTTTGTTGGGCGACTTCTTGGACCCAGAGGTAATTCTCTGAAACGGGTTGAAGCTACTACAGGTTGTCGCGTATACATTAGAGGCAAAGGATCAATTAAGGATCCAGACAAGGTAATAGGATACTCATTCATTCTTTTATAGTCTGACACTTACTGGAATTGCTGTTCTCAGTAATGGTTAGTTAAAACTGACTTTGAAATGTAGCACATTTCTGAATGGTTCTGTTTATAAAGTTACTGGTTTTAAGACTTTGGTTCTCGTTTACATGCTTAATCATTTCATATTTTTTCCAAATGTCAAGGAGGAGAAGCTACGGGGAAGACCAGGCTATGAGCACCTGAACGAACCACTCCACATCTTAATTGAAGCAGATTTACCTGCCAATGTCGTTGATATAAGGCTGAGACAGGCACAGGAAATTATAGAAGAATTGCTCAAACCTGTGGTAATTATCTCAAACTTATTTCTTCTGGTTTTCTAGTTGTATATTTTATGTAAATGATTGGGGATGGCTAGCCCTCCTTGCATTTCTGTCCTGAAACGTTTTCTTCCATGCATATTTACTTGTTTATGTCTAGATAGGAAATATGATAAATGTGAGACATCCACTAGTGGTTAAGCTGCATGGGAGTCAACACTTCTAAGCTTGATTTGCAGACTAAAAAAGTTAGATCAGTTGACCCACAAACTCTCTAGCTCAGATGAGCCAAGATGGGATCTCTCTTTCGCTGCACAGGGAACTTGCTCATGGATGCTATTTACTGACAATTCATTTGTATTTTAACTAGCAAGCCACCTTGATCTTAATTTTGACCTTAGCTCACTTCATTTTTTTTGGATATAAACCTTTGAATTGCAGGATGAGTCGCAGGATTATATTAAGAGGCAGCAGCTGCGTGAGTTGGCTTTGCTAAATTCAAATTTCAGAGAAGAAAGTCCTGGGCCAAGTGGTAGTGTATCTCCTTTCAATTCAAGTGGAATGAAACGCGCAAAAACCGGGCGATAAGTGCTCATATCACTCCAGTTATAAATGTTCACTTCATAATTTCATGGCCGAGACCCAAGAATGCCTTGCAAAACACATTTCCATCAGCACGGCTATAAGAAACACAGGCTAACAGTTCTTTGCTGGTGAGGTTTCTGGTGGTTTTTGTTTGCTTTGTTTTTCTTTCCTTTTGGAACAACAGACAGACAAAGACCCGAAAAATGAAAAATGAAAAAAAAAAAACCAAAAAGGATGAAATTTATATAGTTGGCTCTTGAGTTTAGGTTTGGTGAGGTCAGTTTTCTGTGTAAACCTAATGCATTCATTGGATTTATTCTTGTGTTAGTTACTTCTGGGAAGTGTGAAAAAATATATATAAATATATATTAATCGTGCCACCATTAGAGCCTAAGACAGTGGGTCGAGTTTTGTAGGTATGCCATTTTTTTATAAGTATGTATACAGGAGTCTGGATTCTTTACAATGTCCACCTGAATTATTTCAATTGTCTCTTTGGAGATGTGCAATTTTTCTTGAATTGATATAAGACTACAGTTGGCTTGGTCCCAAAGCAAACAAGTGGATTCATTGATTAAGCTCTTAATTAATGACTTGAATTTGTATCTTTCTAAATATTATGAAGGAAGACAGAGTGTTGTCACAAGCGTTTGAAGTTCTCACGTCTTACTCCCTGCGACGGGGACCATTGATTTGGCTAACTAGCGAAAACAAAAATAAAAAACAATGAATGAGATGCTTTGATCTGATAGCAATGCAAGTAAACGCTGCCAACAGTATCTAAACCACATGTAGGTTTTTCTCTTACCTTTCCTAATCCCTTAACCTAACACAGTAAGTAAAGAAATTGTAGCATATTTACTATTTGGCAGAGTGAATAGTATGTAACTTTATTTTTCATATAACAAATATATATAATTAATTTGAATTAACATTTTTATCTGCTTGCAATCCAATTCCAACGCCTTCCAAAAATCCAAGAGAACTGGGCAGTCATGCAGCAGCAGCAACGATGTAAAGTATTTTTCTGTATAAAAAATTCAAAGGCCAAGAAGAAAATTGGAATTAGTTTTCTAATTGGAGTCTCTCAATGCTTAAAGGTATGTACCTAGCCAAGTACGTTGACGGGCTGGGCTTCCAACTTAAATGGCTTAATTGAATAAAAATACCCCTAGAATCCCAGCCGTCAATCAGATCCTACAAAACCACACACCAATCCCAGCCGTCGATCCTTAAATCCACTCTACATATATATATATATATATATATATATGTAAACGTAGGGGTCTCTCTCACTGCCTCTCTGCTTCAGCAGCAGTCTGCGGCAATGGTAAGTTTCTTCCCCGGGGCTCAATGCGTATTAGTTCGTTTTGCTTTGTCAATTTTTTGAGTGGCTTTGGCTTAATTAGGTCATTTGTGGTCGTCGATCGGTTTTTGTGTTTCTGGCATTTGTGCTGCATAACTTGAGATCATGACGTGCTTAATTAATCGTTTGCTACAAACATTCATAACAGGCCCATGTCAAGGCTAAACTGTCTAAGGCGTTATTCGAGTACAGGCAAGAGTGTAAGAGTAAGAGAGGTATTCTTTTTGTGTTTCGTGGTGAATTGTCCTCCCGTTTTGGCCATCATTGAGTGTTTCTTGCTAATTCTGTTTTCTAATATTGTCCACATGCATACAGCTGAGTACGTGAAGAGAGCTATGCTGAACGAAATTAGAGGTCTTAATCAAGACAAATTCAAGGATATCACACCCAAGTTCTCACTCCGTTTGAGATGTGTATCCTGCAATTTAATTTGCGTTTTTTTAAATTTGTATTTAGCTTTTAAAATTTATTAAAAGGCTTTTTCTGGGTACTTAGTTAACCTTGACCTAGTTGTTAGACCAGCGAGGGTCTCATTGGTGTAGTTTATTCCGTCAGAAATTCTGGGTATTCGGTTTATGCTGGCCAACAACAGGAGCCGATTTGGCCTATAGATCCCAAAAGCTGTGCTGTAGGTATTCCCATCATGACCTATAAATTTTTATTTATCATTCTGCCTCATTGCATGGGTTCATTTCTTGGGGTACGTAGTAACTGTATATATATGATCAGCTTACTTTGCTGGACTCGAATTGGCTGAACGTGTCGTGAGGAAGTTTAAAAGAGATAAGGTTGAGGTAATGTGAAGCCCTTATCTCAAGGGCAACCCCTTCCTGCATTAATTTGCCCTTATTTGTTAAAAAAGTATACGCATGGTATTTCAGGTCACTGGGGAGTATTTTTGTGTGGACGCAGTTGAGTGTCTTGACGGTGGCATCACTAGGACAACTTCTGGATATCATGTATTTTCTTTCCTCAAGGTAATTAAGGTAGCATGTTATTTTTTACTTATATATTGTTGGAGAGGCTTTAATCAATGTTTTTAATTAATTGCAGGGTGCTTTGGATGGTGGGTTGCCTGTTTCCGATTACATCAACTGCAAGCAACTTGATGCTGAGGTACTCAAGGAAGTTGAGGCAGCCATCCTTGCCTATCCTACAATTAAGAAGCCAGAAAAGCAGCCACCAAAGGAACTCAACAGGTAAAAGTTGTAACTTCAATTTTACGACTCTTGAAGGAATGAACAATATTGGAAAATTGTTCTTGCTCTTGGTCAAATGTATTAATGCTTAGCTAATTTTCACCACAATTCTACATAATAAATAGCATTACATACTCATTTTAGTTTTAGAGGTGATCTAGCTTTGAATGTCATTTATAGCTTTATTGATCTTGCATGTACATCTTGGCTTTCGGAATCATTTGTGTCTCAAATTCATGCATGTGTTGCTTTATTCACAGTTTTTAAGTTCAACTAATTTTCCTTCTCTGCATGGAGAATTTTCTGTGGTATTTTATGTGGTTTTCTTTGTTTTGTGTTTGAGAAGAGATTCAACCTCAAGAAGCTTCCCAAAGAAGAAAGAAGGACGAAGAAGGTGATTGAGAGAGATCGGATGCCTTTTAACTCGGAAAGCTGCTATTATATGAAAGCATCAGTGCGATATGAATTATATTTTGTCTTTGTCCTAGGACACCTGTTTAATCATTTGCTATAAGATGGATTTATCTTTTTATTTTCGAAGTTGGGATAATATTAATTATTCTAAATTTATTTTCTATTTCCCCAAACCCATATGATTACATCACATGTTAAAGTTGCCATATTATTCTAAAGTGGGTTGGAAATCTTATGGACACGTGTTCCTTATTTTTGCTATATATGGGTCTTTGACTCTTTTGAAAAGCAAAGTGCATGTGGTTACTGGTTAGTGTTCTGTTAAAATTGTCACGCTGAGGAGCTGCAGAATTTTTACTGTTTTGTTTTGTTTTTCATTAATTAAAGTGGTGTTATGTGTAAACCTAATGCATTCATTGGATTTATTCTTGTGTTAGTTACTTATGAGAAGTGTGAAAAAATATATATCTAAATATATATTAATTGTGCAACTATTAGAGCCTAAGACAATGGGTCCAGTTTTGTAGGTATGTCATTTTTTTATAAGTACACAGAATTTGGAATCTTTACAATGTCCACCTGAATCATTTAAATTGTCTCTTTGAAGATCTGCAATGTTCTTGAATTGAGATAAGAAATAGACTGCAGTTGGCTTGGTCCCAAAGCAAACAAGTGGATTCATTGATTAAGCTCTTAATTAATGACTTGAATTTTTTTCTGGAGGATGAAAATTTGTTTACAAATAAATATGACCGAGTATAGTAGTAAGTTTTTCTTTAAAACTCGAAATAACACAATAATTTTTGCATAAATTGGCACATCAGATCTTCAAAGCAACAAAACCAAGAGACATACACCAAACCCATTCCAGTTATACCTTACTCAACTCGATGCATAACCAAACAATATAACAAAACCACTTCAATTAATGAAAAAGAAAACAAAACAGTAAAAAATTCTGCAGCTCTTTAGCGTGGCAATTTTTAACACAACACTAACCACGTTGCTTTCCAAAAGACCCATAGCAAAAATAAGGAACACATGTCCGTAAAATTTCCAACCCACTTTAGAATATGGCAACTTAATTCAAAATATGATGCAAACTTGGGTTGGGGTAAAAGGAAATAAGATTAAAAAGAGGAAATAAATTTAGAAAAACTGTCAGAACTTTAGTCACATTTCTAGCTTGCACCTCCTAAGTCCTAACAATAATATTATCCCAACTTCAAAAATATGAAGATAAATCCATCTTATAGCAAATGATTAAACAGGTGTCCTAGGACAAAGAAAAAATATAATTCATATCGTACTGTTGCTTTCATATAATAGCAGCTTTCCGAGTTAAAAGGCATTCGATCTCTCTCAATCACCTTCTTCGTCCTTCTTTCTTCTATTAAGCTTCTTGAGGTTGAACCTCTTCTCAAACACCAAAAAAAAAAAAAAAAAGGCATAAANAAAAAAAAAAAAAAAAGGGCATAAAATACCAGAGAAAATTCTCTATGCAGAGAAGAAATTTTAGTTGAACTTAAAAACTGTGAATAAAGCAACACATGCATCAATTTGAGACACAAATGATTCCGAAAGCCAAGATGTACATAAATAAAGCTATAAATGACATTCAAAGCTAGATCACCTCTAAAACTAAAATGAGTATGTAATGCTATTTATTGTGTAGAATTTTGGTGAAAATTAGCTAAGCTTTAATGTATTGTGAGCTATTAATTGACACAATACATTTGACCAAGAGCAAGAACAATTTTCCAATGTTCATTCCTTCAAGAGTCGTAAAATTGAAGTTACAACTTTTCCCTGTTGAGTTCCTCTGGTGGCTGCTTTTCTGGCTTCTTAATTGTAGGATAGGCAAGGATGGCTGCGTCAACTTCCTTGAGTACCTCAGCATCAAGTTGCTTGCAGTTGATGTAATCGGAAACAGGCAACCCACCATCCAAAGCACCCTGCAATTAATAAACAACATTGATTAAAGCCTCTCAAGCAATATATAAGTAAAAAATAACATGCTACCTAGTCTAACCTCTCCGACTGATGTGTGCGGCAGCGGCGGCGATGTGTGCGGCAGTAGCAACTATGTGTGCGGAGGCGGCGGCATTGTGATCGGTGACAGCAGCATTGTGTTCGGCAGTGGCAAAGTTATGTCCAGCTGCGAGCATTGCATCCCGCAGCGGCGGTGTTGTGTCAGACGGCAGGGGCATCCAGGTTTTCTGAGTGTTCAACAGGGGCACAGCTAGACTGTCCGGCGTCAAATTGAGCAAGCTTCTCAGTTCCGATGGCAGCGTTATGCTTCTGGTTTCCAGTGGCGATGAGAGCCTCCAGGTTTCCAGAGTGCTCAACAGGAGCACAGCTAGACTGTTCGGCATTAGACTGAGCAAGCTTTTTAGTTCCGACAGCAACGTTATGCTCTTGGTTTCCAGTGGCGGGGAGAGCCTTCAGGTTTCCAGCTGCGGCGCTTTGCTCCTGGTTCCCGCCAAAACCAAGGTTTTCAGAGTGCTCAACAGGGGCACAGCCATACTGTCCGACGTTAGACTGAGCAAGCTTCTAGGTTCTGACTGCGACGTTATGCTTATGGTTTCCAGTGGCGGGGAAAACCTCCAGGTTTCTGGCGGCGGAATGTTGCTTTTGGTTTCTAGCAACGGTGGCATTGTGTTTGGCGGCAGCGGCATTATATCCTACAGCGGCAGTGTTGTGTCCGGCATTGTATCCTACAGCGGTGGTGTTGTATCCGACGTCAGGGGCATCCAGGTTTCCGGTAAAACCAAGGTTTTCAGAGTGCTCAACTAAGGCACAGCCAGACTGTCCCGCGTCAGACTGAGCAAGCTTCTCGGTTCCGACGGCGGCGTTATGCTCCTGGTTTCAAGTGGAGGGGAGAGTCTCTAGGTTTTGGACAAGGGCGTGTTGCTCCTAGTTTTCGACAAAACAAAGGTTTTCAGAGTGCTCAATGGGGGCACAGCCTAACTTTTCGGCATCAAACTGAGCAAGCTTCTTGGTTCCGACAGCGGTGTTATGCTCATGGTTTCCAGTGGTAAGGAGATCCTCCAGGTTTCCAGCAGCGGCGTGTTGCTCCTGGTTCCCACCAAAACCAAGTTTTCAGAGTGCTTAACGGGGGCATAACCAGACTGTCAGGCGTTAGACTAAGCAAGCTTATCTGTTCCAACAACAGCGTTATGCTCCTGGTTTCTAGTGGAGGGGAGAGCCTCCAGGTTTCGGCTAGTGGCGCGCTGCTCCTAGTTTCCGGCAAAACAAAGGTTTTCAGAGTGCTCAACGGGGGCACAGCCTGACTGTCCGGCATCAGACTGAGTAAGCTTCTCCGTTCCGACGGTGGAGTTATGCTCCTAGTTTCCAATGGCGGGGAGAGCCTCCAGGTTTCCTGCGGCGGGGTGTTGCTCATGGTTTCCGCCAAAACCAAGGTTTTCAAAGTGCTCAACTGATTCACAGCCAGACTGTTCGACGTCTAGGTTTTGGACAAGGGCGTGTTGCTCCTAGTTTCCGGCAAAACAAAGGTTTTCAGAGTGCTCAACGGGGGCACAGCTTGTCTGTTCGGCATCAGACTGAGTAAGCTTCTCCGTTCCGACGGTGGAGTTATGCTCCTAGTTTCCAATGGCGGAGAGAGCCTCCAGGTTTCCTGCGGTGGGGTGTTGCTCATGGTTCCCGCCAAAACCAAGGTTTTCAGAGTGCTCAACTGATTCACAGCCAGACTGTTCGACGTCAGACTGAGTAAGCTTCTCGGTTCTGACGATGGCGTTATGCTCATGGTTTCCAATGGAGGGGAGAGCCTCTAGGTTTCCTGCAGCGGCATGTTGTTCCTGGTTCTTGCCAAAACCAAGGTTTTCAGAGTGCTCAACAGGGCCACAGCCAGATTGTCTAGCGTCACATTAAGCAAGCTTCTTAATTCCAACGGCGGCGTTATGCTCTTGGTTTCCAGTGGCGGGGAGATCCTCCATGTTTCCCACGACGACGTGTTGCTCCTGGTTCCCACCAAAACCAAGTTTTCAGAGTGCTCAACGGGGGCACAGCCAAACTGTCAGACTTCAGACAGAGCAAGCTTCTTGGTTTCGACAGCTGCGTTATACTTCTAGTTTCTAGTGGCGGAGATATCCTCCAAGTTTCCAGCGGTGGTGTGTTGCTCCTGGTTCCCCCCAAAACCAAGGTTTTCAGAGTGCTTAACGAGGGCACAACCAGACTGTCCAGCGTTAGACTGAGTAAGCTTTTCGGTTCCAAAGGCGTCGTTATACTCCTGATTTCCAGTGGCAGGGAGATCCTCCAAGTTTCTGGTGGTGGAGTGTTGCTCCTGGTTCCTACCAAAACCAAGGTTTTCAGAGTGCTCAACGAGGGCACAACCAGACTGTCCGATGTAGACTGAGCAAGCTTCTCAGTTCCGAATGCGTCGTTATGCTCCTGATTTCCAATGGCGGGGAGATCCTCCAAGTTTTTGGCGGCAGCGTGTTGCTCTTAGTTCCCGCCAAAAACAAAGTTTTCAAAGTGCTCAACGGGGGCACAGCCAGACTGTCTGGCGTCAGACTGAGCAAACTTTTCGGTTCCGACGGTGACGTTATACTCTTGGTTTCCAGTGGCGAGGAGATCCTCCAGGTTTTCGGCGGCGACGTGTTGCTCTTGGTTCATGCCAAAACCAAAGTTTTCAAAATGCTCAACAGGGGCACAACCAAATTGTCCGGCGTTAGACTGAGCAAGCTTCTTAGTTCCGACAGCGGCGTTATGCTCCTGGTTTCCAGTGGTGGGGAGATCCTCCAGGTTTCCAGTGGTGGCGTGTTGCTCCTAGTTCCCGCCAAAACCACGGTTTTCAGAGTGCACAACAAGGGCACATCTAGACTGTCTGACGTCAGACTGAGCAAGTTTCTTAGTTCCGACGGTGGCGTTATGCTCCTGGTTTCTAGTGGGAGGGAGAACCTCCAGGTTTTTTGCGGCGGCGTGTTGCTCCTGGTTCTAGCTAAAACCAAGGTTTTTCAGAGTGCTCAACGGGGCATAGCCAGACTGTCCGGCGTCAGACTGAGCAAGCTTCTTGGTTCTAACGACGGCGTTATGCTCCTGGTTTCCAATGGCTGAAGATCCTCCAGGTTTCTGGCGGCAGCGTGTTGCTCCTAGTTCCCGCCAAAACAAAAGTTTTAAGAGTGCTCAACTATGGCACATCTAGACTGTCCGGCTTCAAACTGAGCAAGCTTTTCAGTTCCAATAGCGGCGTTATGCTCTTAGTTTTCAATGGCGGGGAAATCCTCCAGGTTTCCAGCCGCGGCGTGTTGCTCCTGGTTCTTAGTAAAACCAAGGTTTTCAGAGTGCTCAATGGGGGCACAACCAGACTGTCCGGCGTCAAACTGAGCAAGCTTCTCAGTTCCAACGGCGGCGTTATGCTCTTGGTTTCCAGTCGCGGGGAGATCCTCCAGGTTTTTGGTAGCGGCGTGTTGCTCCTGGTTCTCGCCAAAACCAATGTTTTAAAAGTGCTCAATTAGGGCACATCCAGACTGTCTAGCTTCAGACTGAGCAAGCTTTTCGGTTCCGACGACTGCGTTATGCTTTTGGTTTCCAATGGCAGGGAGATCCTCCAGGCTTCCAGCGGTAGCATGTTGCTCCTGGTTCCCAGTAAAACCAAGGTTTTCAAAGTACTCAACGAGGGCACAGCCAAACTGTCTGGCGTTAGACTGAGCAAGCTTCTCGGTTCCGATGGTGGCGTGGTGCTCCTAGTTTCCAGTGGCGAGGAGATCTTCCAAGTTTCCAGTGGTGGCCTATTGCTCTTGGTTCCCGCGAAAACAAGGTTTTCAGAGTGCTCAACGGCGGCACAACCAGACTGTCCAGCGTTAGACTGAGCAAGCTTCTTGATTCCGAAGGCGTCGTTATACTCCTGATTTCCAATGGCGGGGAAATCCTCCAAGTTTCCATTGGCGGTGTGTTGCTCCTAGTTCCTACCAAAACCAAGGTTTTTAGAGTGCTCAACAGGGGCACAGCCAGACTATTCGACTTCAGACAGAGCAAGCTTTTTGGTTCCAACGGCTGCATTATGCTTCTAGTTTCCAGTGGCGGGAAGATCCTCCAAGTTTCCAGCGGTGGCGTGTTGCTCCTGGTTCCCGCCAAAACCAAGGTTTTCAGAGTGCTCAACGGGGGCACAGCCAGACTGTCCAGCGTTAGACTGAGCAAACTTCTCGGTTTCGAAGGCGTCGTTATACTCATGATTTTCAGTGGTGGGGAGATCCTCTAGGTTTCCGGTGGCGGCGTGTTGCTCCTGGTTCCTACCAAAACCAAGGTTTTCAGAGTGCTCAACGGAGGCATAGCCAGACTGTCTGGCGTCAGACTGAGTAAGCTTATCAGTTCTAATGGCTGTGTGTTGCTCCTAGTTTCCAGTGGCTGGGAGAGCCTCCAGTTTTCCGACGACGTTTCTAGAGTTTTGAGTTTTAGCCTAAGCGACAAAGTTAGATTAGTTGATCCTTCCCCTTCGGCTGCGGCGTCGTCCCGACCTGGACAGGTTGAAAGAGTCAAGAGGCATTTCAAAAACGATTTCATTCTTGTCAGCACGACCAGAAGAAAAAGGCTGCCCTTAAGCGCCAAAAACAGAATGCGATTTGGGTTTGTCGTTAGGCTCGCTGTGCACCTGAACAAAATCAACCTCTTCCATAGTGGCAGCGTCACGTCCACGCTGTATGATGGCAGCGTTATGGGCATTAAAGAAAAACGTATTACTATACTTGGTCGTGTTTATGTATAAAAATTTGCAAACAAATAAAATGGAAAAAAAAAAATTTGTTCATCAATTAATTTGATGGTATCATTTATGACGAGCATATTAATACTTTAAGAGCCAAAAAGAACTACAAGGCCACAATAGGCAACAAATAACCCAATAGGCAACAGTAGTCAGGCCCAAAACTGACACACTACCAGGCCCAAAGGCCCCAACCAACCAAAGTTGAAAAATAACACGACAACAAAGAAAATAAAAAAACTATTGTATACAGTATATCAGACTTATCAGTATATGAATTTGCACTATAAAATTTTTGGAAAAAAAAAATGCAACAGTAGTCAGGCCCAAAACTGACACACTACCCAGGCCCAAAGGCCCCAACCAACCAAAGTTGAAAAATAACACGACAACAAAGGAAATAAAAAAACTATTGTATATAGTATATCAGACTTATCAGTATATGAATTTGCACTATAAAACTTTTGGAAAAAAAAAAGTAAATAAGGAAAAGAAAGCTGTCGGAGTGTTGGGTGGGAATTTGGGCCCAAATCCAGTACCTGGTTCCACAATTGCGTCCAAGTTCAAGTCCCACGTGTCATGCAGAGAAGGTTAGTGCGTCCTCAATGGAATTCAGAGGCGCGCCATATAATATTTCCCCTTTCATTTTTAGGGTTTGCGATTTTAAGGAGGACAGGGACGGCCGACCTCAATATTAACATTAATAATAAAACTTTCTAATTCTTGCTTTGTCGGGGGTTTTAGAAAAGGCTCTTTTCAGTTTTTGTTTTTAAGTTCTTATTATATCATTTGCAGAGAGCGGAGTAGAGATTCAGATCAACATGGCGGCCAGTGCTCAGCTTCGCTACTCTACTCTGGCCAGAGATCACTACACTCTCTCTGACAATCACCGCTTCTCCAACAACAACTTTCACTCTGCTATTTCTTTCCCGTATTCCAAGACCCCAGATCGCACTCTCTCTTTGGTTCCCAGACCCACCAGGCCCATAAAGCCAGAGCTCACATTTTCCGGCGGCAATGGCAGCAACGGTGGCGCCGGAGCTGGTGGAAACAGTGGAGGTTGGAGCCGCGGAGATGGGAATTCCGACGACGACTCATCATCGTCATCGTCGAAATCTCAGGGTCTAGGAGTTTTGGGTCTTTTTCTCAACGGCTGGAGATCGAGGGTCGCAGCCGATCCCCAATTCCCTTTCAAGGTTTTAATGGAGGAAGTGGTCGGTGTCAGCTCTTGCGTTCTCGGCGACATGGCTTCTCGTCCCAATTTTGGGCTCAACGAGCTCGACTTCGTGTTCTCTACCCTCGTGGTCGGTTCAATACTGAATTTTACGCTCATGTATTTGCTGGCCCCCACTGCCTCAGCCACCGCCGCCACTCTCCCTTCGATCTTCGCCAGTTGCCCAGCAAGCCACATGTTCGAACCGGGCGCCTACGGCTTGGTGAACCGGTTGGGGACATTCGTGTACAAAGGTACAGTCTTTGCCGCTGTTGGGTTCGCTGCTGGGCTCGCCGGAACCGCATTGTCAAATGGGTTGATCAAGCTGAGGAAGAAGATGGATCCGGAATTCGAGACCCCCAATAAGCCTCCACCGACTTTGTTAAATGCGCTCACTTGGGCAGCTCACATGGGTGTGAGTAGTAATTTTAGGTACCAAACTTTGAATGGGGTTGAGTATTTGTTGGCCAAGGGGCTGCCTCCTCTGGTTTTCAAGTCATCAGTGGTTGTTCTGAGGTGCTTGAACAATGTGCTTGGTGGGATGTCCTTTGTTGTGCTGGCGAGGCTGACCGGATCGCAGAGCGTCGGGGAAGCGAAGCCGGCGGAAGGGGAGTTTGGATCAGCTGCAGAGAAGGAGAAATTGGTGGAGAGTGAGGGTTTGCAGAGCAAATGAGCAATCAGTCGACTTACAACTGATCTGGGTTCTTGTTGTTTTTCTGAGTTCCTATCCTTTTGTTCATAACTTGGGTGGACTTCTAGAGAGTTCGTTATGTGATATCTAGTAATTTTGTAGTAATAATAAAATCCTAGGTTTGATGAATTCTAGGCCTCAAAGTGCATAGCTTATATTAGTAGTACCCGTTTTCTTGTGTCCGTTTGACATTCTCAGTTTGCCATTCGTGTTCTGATACCCTTGAGAATCTGAGATGGTTAATCACATACATTTTGGTTGGTTTAATGTGAATTCTATGATGGACTGCTCAAGTTTTGGAAATGTTTGTCTTCAAAAAAAAAAAAAAAAATGCTTCAGGTTGATTGCCTACGAATGAATTATTGTCCGATTTCTCTGTCAATGTCAGTGAGACCTGACATTGCCACTTCACCTAATTATTTGTCTTAGCAACCCGACCCCCTTCCGTAAGATTTGCTTTCTTAATAATTCTGTCCATTCCAAGGTAGAAACTGGAAAGGAAAATAAATAAAAAGGTTGAACAGAAATTGTATTTTAGAACGAGAAATCCCTAGGGAAAAAGATCCAGACAACAAATATAATCTTCCATTAATGTAGCAAAAGACCATAAGGATATTTCACCTCAATTGAGATTCCAAAGGAAACAATGTATCAGAGTTCTTGTGTCCGTGTAAAAGCTGTCTGAATCAAAACTGCCTAAGGATGAAATTTTTGTGTCAAAGGGATAAACCCAATTCCTCATTGCTTTTCTGTAACATAAATGATACATAATATTATTTTCTAATGTTTGTACAACAGACGAGCTCTGCTCACCGCGCAAAGGATGGTACATCCTCCTCTGAAACTCTTACCTTGATATCACCCACTCCTTACAGCATCTCTTCCACAAATTCTCAAGGTATGGGTTGCCAAACTAATATGCTAGAGCATGGCTGTGCTTAAATCCTCACCACTATGCAAGCACACCTAAGAAATTACATTGCATAAGCTGCAGCACCATCAAATATCATCTGACAGCCTCTGGTGCAGAATTGCAATAAGGTGTGTGCAAGCAAACCAACTTGGTGCAAGTCAAACACAGAGTTGCTAACCCCACCCCCATCAAAATCCCACAACTGCTTTTACGCATATCCAACCTTGCTGCTCTCTTGACTACATTTCCAAAACTTGGGAATAGTCCCCCACAAGCAAAAACCATCACATGGTCTAGACCGCTATAGTCAATTCCTGCGAGTATTGCTCCAATTGCAGATACTGGACCCATGAATCCAATTAGAGCAGCCACTGCAAGGGACCCCTGCCAGTTATCAGTAGCCCCAAAGATGCAGCTAGCCACAGCTGCACCCCGAGGGAGTCCATGTAGGGAGACAGGAAGGACCATGTGCCGACCAAGACCATAAGCTTTGGGTGCAGCAACCCCTAGTGCAAGGCCTTCAGCCAAAGCATGAAGGGCAACTGCTCCACACGAAAAGAATGACTGGAGGGTGTGAACGCTCACTGGAAAGCCTGTTAATGTGGGTAAGTTATTCCCTGAAATTCTTTTGCGACCTGCAACCTTCAAAATACTAGAGCTCAAAATATGGACAGATGCAGCTCCCATTGCAAGCAGAAACATAAGAGGAAGAAATCCCATCTTCGACGAAAAAAGTAGCTGCAATGGTCGCCAGGCACCAAGGACAAAGGCAATGCCAGATGCTGCACCCATGAGAAGAGCATGCTGAAACTGGAAAGCAAGTGCAAATGCAACAAGAACAATGCCACCAAGCAATGGCCCAAGACCGAAAAGTAATGAAACAAAGAAGCCAGAAGCGTCCTCTGAGCTGCAACACAAAACATGTAAAAAATAAGAGCTTCCATGAAGAGAAGAAATCAATCACATTAAACAAATATCATAGACATGCATTCTCCTCAAAAAATTTTTTTTTTTTATTTTAAAAGAGCTCACTTGTAGTCATGGCTAAAACTATGAAAAAGAGTGCTAAGAGCTTCCATGAATGCTACAGAGAGAGTAGCTGCTGATGCAACCTGTGATGGAGAGGCTTCCTACAACCAAAAGCCAAAAGAAACTAAATCCGTTAGAAATGGAAAGAATCTTACAGGTACTTAATAAATCTAAATTCAGGTCCCATATTATATTGGAAGTTCAATCTAACCCAAAAGGTTCTAAAAGCCTACTGCAAAAAGTATAAGCTTTTGAAGAAACAACCAAACAGAACAAGTCCCAAGAGGCAAGTTACCTTGAATGCATCAGGAAGCACCTCTGCAATAACCATCCAGATCATACATCCAGCAGCAAAGCCCGTACAGAAAGGAAGGAACTTGCTAAATGCATCAGCACATATGAATGAAGGAACTGCTACAAGGGGCTGCAACAATAATATACACAGTAGGCCGTTAAGTTAAAAAGGTCATATTGAAGGTGTCAACTAGGTTAGTAAAAGTCCTTTGGTGTCGTCCTAGGACCTGGGATCAAAACCTGCTTCACCAATAGGGTTTATAAGGTGGGAAAGAGCTAACTTCCGTTGTGTGGCCCATAGGCCCAACACCACCACCACCACCACCCCCCCAAGCGTCCTATTTATTAAAATAGTGAACAAATATCCAGCCACAACAACTAGTAACTCAAAATTTAATTTTCAGCATTTTTCTTTCTTTTTATACCTTTACGTGAATGTAATTAGAAATCAAGATCAAGTCATTTAAATCTTATTATATGGATGCACTTGCAATTGAACCTTGGCTTGGATTGGTTTAAATCTTATTTATTTGTCTAAGGTGAAAATAGTAACATAATCAGAATGCAATTCTCCTAGACTTGGTTAAATATTCTCAAATCACATGAATTTTATCTCACAACTTACCTGCGGTAATGATGTAATCACACTCCATAACATGGCATTCTGTGGAGAAACACCCCTGGATGCAAGCATCATACTCACAGCTAATCCTTCTGGAATATTGTGCACAGCAATAGCCAAAGTTACCAAAAGGCCCTGAGAGAAACCCTTTGAGCCAGCAAAGGAAACCCCAACACCGGAGCCCTCCCCAAATGAATGAAGAGTCATTATCCCAATCACAAGAACGACTTTAGTTGCATCTGCACCTTTAATGTCCAACATACTAACTTCTCCATATTGTTCAAGAAACTGAAACCAGATACATCCTAGCATTATGTATCAGAAGACACCACAACTAATACAGATACACACAAGCAGATATATTTAAAACAGATATTGTTCAAGGGAAATATCTTTGTGACAAACTTATAGGAGTTCCTAACTTGAAAGTCAGGAAAATATCAGATCAATTTCAACCCTCTTTCATCAAAAGATAATACAGAATGAGAGACAAGGGCATGGTTTGGACTATCTAGGCCTATTTTGTTCAGGTTTCTTGATGTATCATATTTGGCACCCAAAAGGCAATTTTCCTTTTTCGTAGATGTATTACAGGTTCAGAAAGTAATCGAGCGCATAAACACTCAAATAGAACGAATAAGGCACTCAGTAAAATGCAATGGAAATGTGAATTCTAAGAAGCAGGAATCAAATTTACAATAATAGGAAGCAGAAACTAAATTTAAAATAATGGGAAAGATATAAAAAGACAAAAGAAAATGAAAGGGCAAAGTCCATACCTTCTTGCAAAGCCAAATAAAAAGTCCCCCAGCTAAAATGCCAAAAACAACCCAATTCCCAGCATCATGACCTTGCCCCTCCTGTACAAGATCAAAGCTCGCAGCCAACATCACACCAGCAGCCATTCCATTACACAATCCAGCCCATTGCGGATCTAGCTCCACAAAGAAGAATGGGACCGCACCTAAACCAGTGGCAGCAGCCATTGCCAGCGTAAATAATGCAACAGTAGAGACTGAGACTTTGCTGTTCCCGATCTTCGTCTCACCCAGTCTATTATTTGAATCCTCGCCACCAGTGCCATCAATAACATTACTTCTCACATTCTTGTGAGGAGCAGATATCAACTTTTGTGAAACTTCTTGTTCTAACTCAGCTGTAGCATGCCCAAAGAGAACTATGGAGAACAGTGAAAACAATAGAACTTTCCTAAATGTAAACTGCATTTTCACTGATACAGATATCACAAAAAGATCATAACTTCAACTTCGGAGTCTTGAGAGATGCGCTCTATATTCTTCTCTTGGATGAAATCACAAATACCGGGCTTGATCAAACCATCTAATGCCACTTCTCCATGATACTTTAGCGATGACAAAGCCACCTTTCCTTGTTTGATGAGTGCCTAGTGGTCAACCCTGCTGATCGCAAAAGAACTTTTAATAGGTATTACTACATTAGTATTCTAATATCACTTCCATATAAAAAAGTTTGCCTAGGTTTCCAAAATCCGATTAATTGTAGGATTAAGGACGCATAAAAGATGAATACATATGCAAATTACCGAACTTCAAAAACAATGTACTGTAATGTCGAAAGCTAATGTCAATGTCCTATTGAGAATTAACAATTCAAGCACTTGCGAATTAAGCGATTGATCGACCAATACCCTTTTCTGACTATATTACGACGATATCATAACAATCAAACAGAGCATTATTAATCAACAAAGAGAATAAAGAACTGAGACCCTATAATTTGAATTAAGAATAGAGAGAATAGAATTGAAGGATGAGATTAATAAACCCCCAAAATTAACAATCGGATTAACGAAACGTACCGATGGAACAAAAGCGCCCCAAGAGAAACGAGCGCGGGGCAGCTTGACTCAGACGTCAGTCAATCAACCGAAATTCAGAAATAAAAAAGAGAAAGGTTCCCGGGAATAAACCCGACCGCTGATTTTGGCCTTCCAAAAATTAAATAAATAAAATTCGATTTCAACGTAGGAGTAAAGTTGGGGACTTGGAACCTTGGTGGGATTTTATTGGCAAAAGGAAACAAATGGTGGGACTTTAATTTAATACTGTGGGTCAGACAAATCAGCACGTCGTTTTTGCCCAAAACCAGCGACTAAAAGTTAAAGAAAAGAAATTTGGCCCAAAAACAAAAAAAAGGGTTAGACAAAAGAAAAATGTAAATTGAAGAAAAAAAAAAAAACAGAAATGCGACCGATGACGTCATAACTGCACTGTGGTTAAGGTTAACTAAGGGTGTGCATAGGGTGGTCTACTTATATTATAATATGTGTAAATTAATTACATTATTTAATTATACGATTATATCTAATAATTTTTCAATAAGTTAGATAAAATCGTCGTTTTTGCCCAAAACCAGCGACTAAAAGTTAGGGCTCGTTTGGATAGGGGTTGATTTGGATTTGGATTTATATTTGAGCTCTCTAAATCTAAATCTATTTATTTGGTATAATTTAAAGGAATGTATTTGGATTTGGCCCAAATCCAAGATGGATTTGAGAAGGCTAAATCCATGAATTTCAAATACATTCTCAAACTAAGTATTTGAAATCCCACAATCCCACCCTCTCTCTCTCTCACCTCTGGCCACAATTGCCGGCGACCACCGCCGGCCACTCTCCGGTGACTTTCCGGCGATTTTGCCGACCACCACCGACGACTTTTCCGGCCACCGCCGCGACTTTCCGATGACTTTTTGGGCCACCTCCGGCAACTTTTCGGTGACTTTTCCGACCATCCACCGACAACTTTTCTGACCACTTTTAGGTGACTTTTTCGGTCACCCTTCGACAAATTTTTTTATTTTTAATCATATATTTCAATTCTTAAATTGTTTAAAAAAAAAATTGAAATACTTTGTAAAATCCTCGTCTTTAAATTTTACATCCAAACAATAGAATTTCAAATCTAAGGATTTCAATTACATGGATTTCAAATGCATAAATTTGAAATCCAAATCCAAATTCAAATTCAATAATCCAAACGGGCCCTTAGAGAAAAGAAATTTGGCCCAAAAACAAAAAAAAGGGTTAGAGAAAAGAAAAATGTAAATTGAAGAAAAAAAAAAACAGAAATGCGACTGATGACGTCATAACTGCACTATGGTTAAGGTTAACTAAGGGTTTGCATAGGGTGATCTACTTATATTATAATATGTGTAAATTAATTACATTATTTAATTATACGTTTATATCTAATAATTTTTCAATAAGTTAGATAAAAATAATTAATGAATTTAGTAAGTATGTATGGTCATAATTTTGAAAAATCTTTAACTCAAACTACAAAAGGTAAAGTTGCAGTTTCAAAAATTGTAATTTCAAAATGACAAAATCTTAATCGATGGCATCCCATTCCAGACTCTATAAAGTTTTTGTTTGACTAAGAGCACCTCTCTCAAATGTGGTGTACCTATCATTATTACAAATTAAAACTCAGTGAAGGTGTTTTTTTTTTTTTTTTTCTTTCCATGTACAACTTTCCTCGTGAGAAATTGTTATATACAACTTTCCCTATTCACAAAACTGTTCACAAGACTAGAATAGTAGCTGTGAGAGGTTGAAGGTGGAGAAAAAGATTATATACAACGGTTGTATATGAGATATGTTTCGTTATCGGGGCATGATGGTGGGGACAACACCACTGATTAGATCACTTCCCGGAGCATTGGAGGACGAATCTGGGTCTCCAGTCAAGAAGGACGAGGATGGTGCTGATTTGTCAATACTGAATGTGGAAGAAGATGGTGAAAATATGGTGTCTTCTCCAGGCATACTTTTGAGTATGTTTTCAAGCTCCCTCACCACCTCCAACATTGATGGTCGCTTGTCTGGCTTTTCATGGCAACATCTAAGGGCCAAAGCTACAAACCTCTCAACACCTTCAGAGGGATAGTAACCCATTCTGCTGTCTATAATGGTGAACATCATGCCTGCCTGCTGAGCCATATTCACCTGAAAAACCAAGGATAATTTTACTGACATTAGTGTTTGACTTGTTTAGCTTTAAATGGGTCACAGAAAGGGCAGTGTTCTTTTAAAAGGGTACCTCACGGACAATGTTTTTGCCATGTGATATTGGCTGCACACCCGTCAAGAGCTCCAGAAACACAATTCCTAGGCTATAGACATCACTTTTGTCTGTCAACTTACTGGTCAAAAAATACTCTGGATCCAGGTAACCCTGCATTGCATGATTCCAAAGTAAAAGAGTCATGAAACAAAGAGTACTTCTTGATGCTTTTCAATGTAGCAGACATTATACTTGAAAGAAACAAATTCAATTAAGAAGCAATTTCACCACCATATTCCATAACCTAGTTGCTAACTCTACAGCCAGCCTCATAAAACATACCGGTGTTCCCCTCACAACTGTAGATACATATGTGGCCACAGTCCCTTCATCATCCTGGAGAGGTGCAAGTCGCGAGAGCCCAAAATCAGCCACTTTAGCTGTCAGGTTGGAGTCCAAGAGTATGTTGGTGGCTTTGATGTCTCGGTGGAATATAGGAGGATTTGCCTCAGTATGGAGATAAAGAATGCCTCTAGCCGAACCCAATGCAATTCGTAACCTCATACCAAAATTCAGGCTTCCCTTGGATTTACCTGTCATATCACATTACGTCAGTACAGAACTTAGGAGGAGAGTTGAATGAAGGAAGAAGGATGCATAGGAGGAGCCATTTAAGAAGCTTTCACTGTCTGAAATTTCATACCAGAAAGCCAGTCCCGTAAGGTGCCATTAGGCATGAACTCATAAACCAGCATCTGCACAAGCATCAAGGACATAATTTGATAAATGAAATTTATATTCATGTAATCCTAATACATTGAAGCACTCAATATACCACACACATTTAGGGTACATACAAACAACTAGTGCAGTGCATTCTAAAACTCTGCCTGATGATCAAACCCCAGCCCTTTGCATTCACAATGAAATGCCAGGATATTAATTATTAAGTATATATTATGTTTGATCTTTGAAAATCGTCAACCAGCCATCCCTTCGCTAATCCCCAAGAAAAAAAGAGTGCACCACAGAATTTCCATGATATGATTTAAAAAATTATAAGAAAAGCTAGTTGCGACTTGCAAGCAATGATTAATTGTTCAAGACTGAGATTCATACCTGTTCCTCTTCTTCTTCACAATATCCTACCAAGGAGACTAGGTTTCGGTGATGTAACCTTGATAAAAGTTCTATCTCGGTCAAGAATTCTTTTTCGCCCTGTAAGGATCCTTCTTCTGCACGCTTTATGGCTACAATTGTGTCATCAGATAAAATACCTTTGTAAACTTTCCCATAACCTCCTCGTCCAAGTTGAGTTGAAGTATCAAAATTCCCAGTAGCCTGTCTCATTTCTTTGAAATTGAATACCTTTACACCATCAATCTTCATAGAAATCTTCGAGGCTGCAAAGAGTGACAAGGACTTCATACTACTTTCAAGGATGATAGTCAGACCTTATAGTATCTCCAATATTCAGTCTTAATAGTATTCAGGACTTACATGAATGCCTCCTTGAAGGTGCTGTGTGCTGGTATCTGTTGCATCTTGTGATTAGAAGCATGACTGTTGCAGAAATAACGACAACAGAAGCAATGGCCCCTGTTATAATTGCTGCCAAAATGCCCTTACTAATGTTCATCCTTCGTGTCTCAACAATCACTATAACAACGACATAAATTAAGTTATTCAACCAAGAATAAGAAAACAATGGTCAGTGTGCATAGGTATCAAATGTTAATTACTTAATATCATAGAAATGATAGAATCTACAATAACACAGGTAGTATGGGAACGAGATAGTGGTTTTTCTTGTAAGAATAAGGTTTTCAACAACTTTGAGAACAATAATGTTATGCCAAATAGCTCAAGAACTGTCAACTAAATTGTCAAAACTGCAAACTTTATGCTATAAAAAATGCATAAAAGATTTGATTAAAGATAGTATCAATGTAAGTCATGCAGGAAAAACATTGACCAATATACTCATAGGCTGGTGATGGTAGATGAGAAAATAGCAACATACAATGTAATTTCACATGACTTTAAAAAAAAAAAAGTCTAGGGTAAAATACATACTATTTGAATAAGGTCCCAGCAGAGTGAAGTTGAGAAGCTCATATGGTCCAAAGAAATCATTTGGAGGAAATTCCCATGACGTATAAATGCTTTTAATTCGCTGAACCTCACTTACATTAAATGTATTTGAGTGGGGATTAAGATACATAGGGAATAACTTAAAATGCATCCTTAAACGGGGCCCTTTTTCCCAGACAAACGAATCAATTAATAATTGATAAAGCTCCAAGTTGAGAGATGTAGTTAAATACATTTCAAACTGCTGTTTATATGGAGGAAAATAAGAAAAACTAGGGCTTTTGAGACGATAATCAACTCTAATAGGTGATGCACAAAAGCATGGCACAGGGGAAGATGGGACATATTCATAGAAATTATCTACTGGACATGCTTGAATAGGGCAGTTCATTGTTTGAGTTGAATTTATTGAGTTTTCAGGGTTCCAGTTTCCTCCAGCTTCAGATCCACAGAACTGCCCTATGTTTTGTATGCTTGCATTCTTGCAAATAGGATTTCCTTCAAGCCTGAGGAAAGATACTACAAGTTATGGGCAACTCAACCACTCGATAAGGACCATAACATGAAAGCAAACATAAGATTCCCAAAATATGCCATTAAAAAGAAGAGAAAAGGAACAAGCTCCAAATTCTAGTTATAGACACCAGCAGAGCAATTTCTATTGCTTTTTTATATTTATAGAATTAAAACATTAGACTAAAGTGAATTACCCTTGCATTAGAATCATACCTCAAGGTGACGTTTGCTGGAGGATTTAGATCTCCCAATATGTTAGAAAGTGAATTGTTCCGAAGATCACTGCAATATCCAGCTAACACATAGATAAGTTCAATCCAAAAATTTATTCTAAATTTCTTAAAATCAAAGGCCACTATATATTAATTCAAATGGTGATGCTACTTTTTTGCTAAAAGAATTTACAGTGCAAGTTTAGCTCTTGTGCTGAAAGATATGTTCCACCATATAGCAGGGACAGTACCGGTCAACAAATTATTCACAAGAAACCTGTAATACAAATTATTTAAAAAATCAGATCCAGTGTGCATAGAAGCATACTAGCATATGATTTCCGAAGAATCATGAGAACATCACACTTGAATGTTAAAGAGTCATATGTCAAGGTATTTAAATATTAACAAAGTAAACAGATTCTCACAATCTCTGAATAGAAGGAAGATCGGAGAAACTTTCAGGAATAGATCCATTAAGATGGTTATCAGACAGATCACTGCAATAAACAACAAATATTTTAACAGGAAAGTTTTTCATTGAATTGTATTAATCACAGATAGTAATATATAATAAGTATCTTGCTTCGCTTTCATAAAATAGTAACATACTGATAAAGCAATGTGAAATATAAACAGAACAAGTTTACATAGGCCAGTTACATACATCGTTGTCATTCTTTCAGAAAGTCTATGTGATGGTATGGGTCCAGTAAAAAGATTCTGGCTTAGATCCCTGTGACATGAACCCAGTAGAAAGTTACATGATAGAGATATAAATAGAAGAGTAATAAATGCATTAGTGTCAAGAAAGATTGCTTATACTGAAAGGTACATATTAAACCTTCAAGGTTATTGTACCATATCTACACTTACAGATAACTAAGTTTAGGTATCCTGCTAAAATCAGGAATTTCTCCCTGCAAACTGCAATTCCTGAGACTTCTGCCAAATCAAAAAGAGAAAATAATAAAAAGAATCAAAATCATTCCAAGAAAATGAATGCAACATGTATTAAACATGAAAGTAAAGCACTTAAAGCATCTCCAGAAGTGGAAATATTTTCAGAGAGTACTTACATATCAGCTATATTCATAAAAAGCATGGAATAATATAAGGGTAAATTTTTGTGAATGTCCTTACAATATAAGCAGCCATTTCCATCTAAATTAATCCCAACATTGTTTATTTAGCATCTTATAATTCAAACACTGACATCCATAACGACCAATTAAGTTTTATGTAGATGATGAATAGAATCAAAATTCTAAACATCAAATTTGATCAGATTTTTGTCATATTTAAAATGGAATAATCCAATATTTCTGTGTTTAGTTTCAAGTTGCAGAAGCATGAATATCCCATCACCCCCTTCCCTTTTTTTTTAAAAAAAAATTATTAAAAAGAAAAGGGAAGATACTTAAAAGAAAACTTACAATTTTGCTAATTTGGAAAGGTTTCCATAAGTAGCTGGAATCTCAGTCCCCATGAAGTCATTGTTATCAAGTTGACTGCAAAGTGGAAGGGAGAAAACATTTATAAAAAACATGAAAAAATAAATATATATAGTCAAGAAAAAGCATATAAAACCAATCATATGAAAGGAAACAATGGAATCCAATTTAACAATCAAGACAGTGTTGAATTATGACATACAGGATGCGCAAGTTTGCTAAGTTGGAGAATTCTGGTGGAAGATATCCAGATAAGTTGTTATTGTCCAGAAGTCTGTAAAATTTTACATGTCAGTTACATACCATCAGAAATCAGTCAACAAATATCAATAAAGAAAAATTTGCGAAAAAACACTATGAAATTATATAATAAATAAGATGCTATAAAAACTCACAAGTGCAGAAGAGTGGGTATTTTAGAAAGTTCAGATGGAATTTGACCACTGAAGGAGTTGTTGTTCATGTGGCTGCAAAGCAACATACATGCAGCTGTCATACATGAGAAGTACAAAACGGTACCCAACTTTATGTGGCATTTAGCTTGAACATGTACTTACAGATGTCTTATTCTGACCAAGTTGACGAATGATTTTGGTATTGGACCTGAAATCTGGTTCTGGTCAACTTGTAGTCTATTTAAATTTGAAAGATAACCGAGCTCATCAGGTAAGGAACCCGATAATTGGTTACCGTTCAATAGCCTGCACACACAATGTATCAAAAAATAATGAAAATTTTGTACCACAAACAGTAATATATGTTGGTACTCCTTAAGACAAACGCACTCAGAAATACAGATTGGTTGAGGTAGTTTTTTGCATCACAAGTCATCATTAATACCAACATCCAGTTGTTCACTAACTTTTCAGGATAGTCAAAAAATTATGCAACATTTCTTTTCTTAAACAGAGTACTAAACTTTCATAAATAATGGCTACCATCACATGAATATATATGACAAACGGCAAAGATGCATGAACTCAACTTACAAGAGTCTCAAGGATGCAATGCTTCCTATCTCCTTGGGTATAGTGCCACTTAATTCATTCCACATGAAATCTCTTCCAGAAGGGGGGAAAAAATAAAAGACAAGACATTAGAAATATCATTAAGAAGATAATTAGGAAAAACCTATAAAAAAAGTTAATCATGGATCAATTTATGATATGAGATGAGATAACTCACAATATTTCAAGTTGAGATAGTTGGCCAAGCTCGGATACTAAACGTCCTGAGAGATTCATATTTAGCAGTTGGCTGCATCAATTTATAATCGAAAAAACATATTTCAAAAAAAGTAGTAGAGTAGAGTAGAGAATGATACAATACAATATGATTAAAAAGGTAAAAGCAGAATGAACAAAGAATGCATACAGCTCCCGGACATGTAAGTATCCATCAGTCCCAACAGCACCAAAACATAAAACTCCATTCCAATTTGATGTACATGGATCACCATGTTCCCAGTTCCTTAGATGCTCTGTAGAATCATTCAAACTGCTCCTGACTGCTTGCAATGCATCGACTGCAAATAAAATCACAGAAAAGGGAGTCAATTGCATTGAATTGAAAATTTGTTTAACATTACAGGATATATGTATCAAATTCACCTTCTGAAGGATTTGTAACTTGCGCGATTGCAAGGAGGACGAAGCAAGAGTACGACAGAGCAATTACATAACCAAAAACTCTCAGTCTCAGCATTCTAACGAAACAACCAAATCAGCATTCTCCAACGATTAATCAATCAAATTTGAGCATGTAATTGTGAGCTACAAATTATAATTTAATTTTGACTTGTTTGCAGAAAAAGAAAGAAATAAGTGCAACAAATTGAAAAATGTCTGAAATTCTAAGACAGAATCAATCATACTTGGGAGTTGAGAATGGAGACAAGGGCGAGTTGCAGAGTTGGTGTTGCGAAATTAAAGGCGAGTCAATAGGGAGAGTGGGGATGAACACAGTGGTGAGTGCCCAGAGAAAAAGATAAGATCACTTTGATGGTTTGTTTACAAGTCAGAGCACTAACTACGGCGTTTGTCGATCGTCATGGTTGGTTGGGTTGAGTTGGGTAAGGTTGATATTTTTGTTTTCTATAATCCGAGAGTGACAGACAAAGAGATTAATAGAAATGTGGCGTCTTCTTTGTATCTTCTCAGGCTTCAGCTTTCAATCTTCTCGGCGTTGAGTGTGAAATCTTTTGGGCACGTTCGTTGACTCTTCTCTTTTTCTGCAAATCACCTCTCCTCGGCTCCCGCGCAAAATCTTTGATAGGATTCACTGCCCTGCATAATCCTGAACTATCAAACTGCCACATAATATATACTTATTTAAATATTACAAAAAGTTTGCAAATATTTAATTTTAAAATTAAGTTTAATAATATAACTTATAAGTTATAACAGGACTAAGGCTTCCATGGGTCATGCCCCAATGGAAGCTTCTGTCCTTATAACAGTTATAAGTTATAATTGTAGTGGTAGAAAGTCCCCCCTAATGTGCAATTTTGTCAACGTCCTAATTTCTCACTTTGTAATTTATTATTAAAAAAGATCAAATGAATCTCTCAATATAAAAAAAAAAGATTAAAAGTCACTTAATATTGTTGGCCCCACCAATCACAAAAGACAAGGGCAGCCGCCCCCTCTCCAAAAAATATCTTAAATTTGGCAATAGTCTTTTGTTCTCTCTATTTTAAGGATAACAAAATGGCAATGACGTCGATATGAAGAATTGAAGACGCTCCAAATTGTGCATTAATAATTTAATACATGCTGACATGAGGGCCACCGAGAGAGACTTTCATGAGACATGCTTCATTGGGCATCTTTCACAAAGAGATGGATCCTACACCACATCTTTATGAGAAATATCCAAGAAGTCATGTTTCATGGAAGCCTTACCATTTGATATGTGCATTAATATAAAACCTCCCATGAAACTTCATTATTAAATAGTTTTACACAGCTCAGCTCAGACTCAGATCGTCTACTTCGACATTTCACACCAACCCACAACTTCTAGGGACACGGAACATCTGGGCTATTCTGGAATTGTCGGATGAGGGACGTCAATTTTATTTTTTAATGGCCTGCATATAGAAATTGGAACTGAGTTTAATATAAAAACAAGGTTCAACATTTAGAACCCATTTTTTTAGGAATGCCGTTCTTATTTAAACTGAAGTGGGATCCATTATTAAAATCTTAAAAATGAAAGTTTGGTAGGATGTTAGATTCAACCTTCTACTTTTATTTGCTGGGTACTAATGGCTATCGATGGACACCATTCTCAGTACCATTACCCACCATGTACTTCGGAAAGACAAGTCAAGCTAAGATGATACCACCATCTGTATTGGTCCTTGAGCCATGTATCAAAATGATCTCAATAGGTAGTAGACAAACTCAAGAGAAGAAGACTTCTAAAATTTCGATCAAAAAAAAAAAGGAAGAAGACTTCTAAAAATCATTATTTTTAACATTCATGGTACATGCTAGATGATACACATAATCACAAAAGCATTGTACAATACTGATCCACAACGGTTCCGAGTCTCAAAATTTGCAGTGCTAAACCATTGTAATAAAAGCACAAACAAACTTGACCTTCGCCACGAGATAACTAGTACTTCGGGTACCAAAACATGCCTTTAATACCCTCTGGGTCAGCTTCAAAACCCAAATTTTGATAGAAGTCCACAACTGCATTTGACAATGAAAGAAAACAAAGTATAACAATTACTACAAAATGAGAATCCCAAAGCAGGATGTCGTGTCCCAAACTCAAAAGTATGGCAATGGCAGACAGGCTGTTAAATCTTGAACAGTGTAAATAGCACTCAAAGCATAATACTACAATAGACCAAGTGATATATATAATGGTTGTTTTACCTTGACTATCTGCAAAGAGTGAAATATTCCCAATGTCCCTCTGCAGAAGAGCCCTTATAAGCTTTTCAACAAGGGTCTTTCCAAGGCCTTGACCCTGAATGATAAAGAAATCACTGGAAAATAATAATTTAACTTCCAAATAATCATGAAAACCTGTTATGTAATTAGTGCATAGGTTCAAGAAACAGTGTTCAAACACCAGCATACCTGATAGGAAGGATCAACAAGAACATCCCAAATTGTAGCATTGAAGGCATGATCTGATGTAGCTCGTGCCATGCCAATTAACTTCTTCTGGTCATTCCCTTCTGTCAAATAACTTCTCCAAGTACACTAAGATGTTCATCAAATAGTTTTAGATGCATTAACAAGCATGAATATAGATTGCAATACCAAATGTGTGAAAAGGGAGGATACTGCAACAGTGTCCTATCCATTATGTACCTGATCCAGGTGACTTCCGAACAGAGTGCAGTGTGGCTACCATGTAGCTGTTTTTTAAAGCTGCAGCTAGTTTCGACAGTGGCCTCCTTGGCCAGCCTACCTATTAAATTTACAAGAATATGCATTAAGGTGATTTGACTTTTGCCGGTGGAGGATAATATACCAGTCTCCACATCCCATTGAAGAGAGAGCATATGCATTTCAAATACAGCAAAAAGAATAACAGATCAAACTCCACTAAAAGGTCATTCAGCTAAGATACATCCATGATAAATGGACTCTTGATCAATGAAGAGTGACTTAGACACAAGTGCGAATTCAACAGGCATTGACAACCAAATTTTTTAGATGCGTATGCAAGATAAATGCCAAGAAATAGTATTTACCTTATCACAAAGTGATTGGAGATCATACACATCAATATCTCCACCAGAAGAAAATATGATTTCTTCAACTGTTCCATCTGGTTCAGTCTTTTCAGTGAGAACTAACTCCTGAGGCAGAGGCTCTTCCTCTTCTTGGAGTGTGGAGGGTGGTTCTACTACTTGTGTTGTGCTGTTCTTCAAAATACTGCAAGAAGAAGTAAGTTAAGGACATTTTTCTCTGTTTCAAGTGAGAGTGAGAGAGATAGAGAGACAAGTCTGGTCATATACATAGTCATACATTGATGAAAAGCAATCTAATTTCTTACGTCTATAGTTAAATTAGTATCAATTCCAAGACTATATAGTGGTAAAAGCATATGCTGCCAGAAGGCATAAAACCGTTAGATGCACCATTTTAAGGTAAGCCCAACAAACATTTGCTCTCATTCTATGGAGAAGTGTCATTAATCTTTACTGATATAATTCTGGAATAAGTTCACTGATAAGCGATCAAACCAACTAAACACAACATGCTTGACTGATTTAACATTAAAGCACTATGCGACCATAAATTCCTTGAAACTCTTAACTATATTTGTAACTTCAAAAAATCTAATGGAACATTCTAATTCCAATTGTGACATATCTGTCATTTTGTGAGCATGTGTATCATCAGTAAAAATGAATATCTCTCCATTACCCGGATTTAACAGATTCCCAAAAACCAGCCTTGAGTTGATATGTCTTACTTACCCTGCTTGCTGCAAAAAATAGTGGAAGGGTAAAAAAATTTCCATCATAATTCACATAAAAACGAATAATTACTAAATTTAAACACTCATTACACTGTAAACAAGGGCAAGAGTCCACACCTTTGGTAAGCCTGTGGCTTAAGCAAGGAAACAATAACTCATTCGATGCTTGACGACCCAAATTAAACGAAAAAATTGGGCATCTGCCACGAATATAAACGAAAAGGGCATTATTTTCTAGAATCCATGAAACCAAGAAAAGGTAATTAAACGTTCTTCTAACTAAGCACGCTCATGGGAGCTACAAAGAAGGTAATTAAACGCTCTATTATCTACGAACCAAATTTTCCAACAGATAATTGATAAACAGAAATGGATTGAGAAGAAGTTATAGAGTAATGGGCACGAAGAACTTACAGAGAAGAAGCGAGCACACTGAGTGTAGGCATTTTCGTTGTTGTTGATGGCGTGGACGTGGAGCTCTGTGTGTGTGACTGTGACTTTGGTGGTGTGGATATTGGCCTCTAAA
Source organism: Purshia tridentata (assembly GCA_003254885.1). Lineage (NCBI taxonomy): Eukaryota > Viridiplantae > Streptophyta > Magnoliopsida > Rosales > Rosaceae > Purshia > Purshia tridentata. Next base: position 77,392 of record QANT01000313.1, read on the forward strand.
ACCACAGGGGAGAAGTTACTTTGCTTTGCTACCAAAGCTTCTGACCTGATAGATTCGCTCGCTATGGCGCACGCGACTTTTTATTTTTCCGTCGTTGCCCTGCCTCCACAGAAATATTACATAAATGCCATTTCACAGCTTTTTATGCGCTACAAATATAAAATTATCTTTGGCCAAAAAAAAAAATATTTCAAATTATCAAATTATGCTTCTTTTTTAGGCCTCTTAATTGGCTCTACTATTGGGCTTGTGTACAAGATCCAAATTATCTCACTTAGCTTTGGGCCTAATATGGATATGTATTGTCATATAATCACATGAGGGATTGTGTGGACCCAAACTTGTTCTTTCAACCCCCCATATCCGAAGTTTTTGGTCCTAAACTTTTACTTCTGGCTCTATAATTATAAAATGGATTATTTTATTCTTTGAATTTTTTTTTTTTACTTTGTACATCAAACTTTATAAATAACTCACAATAGTCAAGTTTCATCATCTATTAGTCTAACTTTTATCCCAATTTTAACGCGACTTTTGTAATTGTGACCTTCAAACTAGTGAATGAGTTGTGAATTGAATTGAATTAGATTTGTTTGTGTATGCATGGAGCAAAAATTCAATATTTTTTTAATACATGGATATGTTGATAATGACATACGAAGATTCCATCACAACGACATTGGTAGGGTTGCAAACATATAGACATGGGTGGAGTCACTAGTTGGCTAACTTGGATTGTAGTCCATGTGATCTAAAATATTTTATTTTTTTTCATGTTTACTATGAATTTCTATAGTAAAAAATTCTCAACTCACTTTAATTGTCATCTCCAGTCCACTTTTATCATTCTCTTTAGCCCACTTTAACCTTCATCTTTAAGTCCATTTATGCTTTCTAATTTAGCCTATTATCACCTGAAAATTCAGCCACCAAACTTTAGATCCTGTTGGCTCCACCCCTACACATTTAAATAAGCCCTTAGATAAGGGAATTTAGCTCAAATGACTAAATTTCACATTAAAAAAAATCCCATTTTAGATTAAAGCCCTTTAAATAAATGAAAATTTTGTAATGCTATGCATTTTAATGCAAGCATGTGCTGCAAATGGATGCCAATCTCTCGGAATAGTAGGCCCATGAACCAACTAATAATCTAATTACAATAAGGCACTAAAAAGATAATTAATGTCCCTATTGGTCCTTATAATGCGGTCAACAAAGATCCAACGAAAGAAGGAATAATGGAATATGTCGGCGTATTTAGATTATAGTGTACAATCTTGACAAACAAATAATTCAAGTATGAAGAAATAGAGAACGGAGCATTATATGTACTTCTTCTACCTTCTTTTTTTTGTTCGGACTTCACCTTCTCTCTAATAATACCATCTTTATTGAGTTCCGTGTCACTTCTGTCCCATCAGTCCACGCTATACTCTTTTTAGGTATGATTTTTGTGGTCCTCTCTCTTTCGAGTTTCATTACTTGCTCTAAATTAGAATTTCTGTATACGTCTTCGAAAAAAAAATATATCTGTAAATAATGAATATATTGTTATAAATTTATAATTCTGTTTACTTGAATTAATGCATGATTTCAATTTTCATGAATAAAAAATTATGCATGCAAGTGCAAAAACCGATCACGTCCGTACTACTGAGCTCTCGACTTCAAATTCTCGAGGTTTTTCTTTATTTTTTTACTTGTCATTAATTATGTATTTTCTTCAGAATGGCGTGAGTTCTGACACTGCACGGTCCCAATCAGACAAAGCATTTCTTTTTCAGTTTATTACCCACAAAATAATTAGAAAAAGATAGAAAGAACGCAATACAAGACAAAGGAATGATGATGAAGCAAAAGCAAAAGGTGGGCTGCACTGCCAGCGAGAGCCTGTCCCCAGAAAAAAAAAAAAAGAGAGAGGGTGCAATTGTGAATTGCTCACACCAACGGGTCATTTGCGTAAAAGGAAACATAAAAAAGAGAATGAGTTTGATTCATATTCTCTCTCAGTCATGTTCATCATCATCATGATCCATAACACTGTTTGAGATTCTGCTGTGGTGCTTTAGAGACGTTGAGAGAGAGTGTGTGAATGGGGATGGTTTCCGAGAACCCTTTCTCGTTTTCTAATCGCCCTCCCACTCCTAAGCTCTCCAACTCCTTCACCACTCGGTATCCATCTTTAACTAGCTCTACTCTTCTTTCTCTGTGTGCATATGTGTGCATTTTAACTCTTAATAGCTAGCTTTTAACTATATGCTTATGGGTTTTCAAAGTTTTGGCTAGAGATCACTTATGTAGTTTCTGTTCTTTCTTTGGTTTTGTCAACTCCTGTTATGTGCTTATTTTGTATTTTCAGATGTTTCTGTAGCTCTTGTGTTTTGATATAGGTTTTTGTTTCCATATGGTCATAGTCACACTCACAACTCACAAGGCTGCTGTTTCCCCTCTTGTGTTCTTTTGGCTTGTTTGTAACTTTTTTGTGGTAATGATTCTGTTTAATAAAAATGATTAAGTATAATTTTTGAACGTGGGGGCTTAAGATTTGGTTAATTAATTAACATATTAGACAGAACATAACATTTTTAAATTGATCCCTTTTTTTAATTATCGTTTCCATGAACAGTAGGGAAAAATTAAAACTGGTTATATTATTTATTTTCATTTCTTTTTTAGAAGAATCATTGAATCTAGGAGCAACCCTTTACTCCATTACATTCCATATCGTTTCAGCTGAATGTCTTTAGCCACGGGTAGGATTCTGTTATTGACTTTAAGTCACGGATAGGAGCATGTTCAAGCTTAGTGCTGATTATTGGTGAAAGATGAGTGTTAGGACATGCGATCTTGAAGTTGTGGTTATATAGTATCTGCATAGGAACTACTGGTTGATCTTTGGCCAACTTGTGGATTGCGGGTTTCTTCTTTTCCCTCATTTGTAGCCTTACTTGTCCATTTTGTAATTTGGATTGAATGTTTTTAAATTGGCTGACTTGGATGTGGGATGGCCCCAATTATTTGCTGGTCATATTCTTGAATAATTTATGTGATGTTTCGAGCGTGCTGATTGCTCCATGCTGATATTATAATTTCTGTGTGCATGTAGTATATTTTCAGATGTTGCCGGGGACATTACAATTGTTGTTGATGGAGAGTCGTTTTTACTGCACAAGGTTAACTCTTCTATTCAAAATGAAAAATGTCTGTTTTCTAAAACATTTCTCGTTTGATGGTAAGGTCTTTGCTATTTATAGCTATAAACTGGACCTTGACGTTGAACTTTAAGATATAAGCATTGCAGCCTTGCATTATTGCATTATTGCATACCACTCACACACACACCCCATGCTTATGGTTTCCAATTGCTTACTATATAGAAGAAAGTTGAACTTCTGCAACAAGAAATGATTTTTCTTTTTCAAAACTGATCACATTGTTCTGTTTTGCTAAAGTTTCCACTGGTGTCTCGAAGTGGAAAGATTCGGAAAATGGTTGCGGATGCCAAGGATTCATCTGCAAAATTGGAGCTTCTCCACATACCAGGAGGGCCACAGGCATTTGAACTTGCAATGAAATTCTGTTATGGCATGAACTTTGAGATCACAAGTGCAAATGTTGCCCATCTGCGCTGTGCTGCAGAATACTTGGAAATGACTGAAGACTACAGGTATGAAAACCTTATCGCGCGAACAGAGGTTTACCTGAATGAGGTTGTAGTTCAGAGTCTTGAAAAATCAGTGGAAGTCCTTGCCACCTGTGAGACACTACCTCCTATAGTAGAGGAGGTTGAAATTCCAAGCAGATGTGTGGAGGCCATTGCCATGAATGCTTGCAAGGAACAACTAGTATCAGGCTTGTCTATGTTAGATTGTGTTAGTGAGTCTACAGAGCTTAAGAGTAGTTGTCTTGAGTGGTGGGTTGAAGATCTCTCTCTAATAAGGATTGATTATTATCAGAGGGTTATCTGTGCCATGGCAAGACTAGGTGTTCGACCGGATAGCATTTTTGCATCTTTGATGCATTTTGCTCAGGCATCCTTAAAGGGTATTGGAAAAGGTCAAGTTTGGAATCCAGGGAGTGTGAAGCCAAATCCTGGCATGGCAGTACGTGACCAGAGGACTATTGTGGAAACCCTTACAAGCTTAATGCCAACAGATAAAAGTTGTTCGGTGCCACTGAGTTTTATGTTCGGGATGCTGAGGATGGCAATCATGGTGGATGCTACAATTGCGTGCAGGCTTGAGCTTGAAAGGAGGATTGCTTTTAGGCTGGAAATGGTTTCACTTGATGATCTCCTTATACCATCAATCCAAGCAGGGGGTTCATTGTATGATGTTGATACCGTTCATCGAATACTGGTAAATTTCCTGCAGCGGATTGAAGAAGAAGATGAAGATTGTGGATATGAGTCTGAAGGCCTTGGTTCTCCAAGTCATGGGTCATTGTTGAAAGTTGGACGGCTTGTTGACACATATCTAGCTGAAATTGCTCCTGATCCTTACCTGAGCTTACAAAAATTCATTGCTATGATTGAAATACTGCCTGATTATGCTCGTGTCATCGATGATGGGCTTTACAGGGCGGTTGATGTATATTTGAAGGTAAGTTATCAGCATTCATTACATCAGATTACATGATTTTGTATTTTGTTTTGTTGCTTTTTCAGAACATTTGTTAAGTCATAGACACATGTTTACAATAGCCTCAACATTGCTAGAAGGTATAAACCATGCATTAATTTTTTATGTGCCAATTGGTGTATCCATCATGTTTTAGTTTTTCCAAGCATTTGGACTGATTGCTTGTTGTTTAGGTTCATTCATTGCTAACTGAACAAGAGTGCAAGAAACTCTGCAAATTCATAGACTGCCAAAAGCTCTCTCAAGAAGCCTGCAACCACGCTGCACAAAATGATCGACTCCCAGTACAGATGACAGTGCAAGTTCTGTATTTTGAGCAGCTCCGTTTGAAGAATGCATTGTCTGGAAGCTCAGGAGATGGGTTGCTCTCACAGAGAATAAGCAGCGGTGTACCAAGTGCAGCCATGTCCCCTCGAGACAATTATGCTTCATTGAGGAGAGAAAACCGAGAGCTGAAGCTGGAGATTTCAAGAATGAGAGTGAGGCTCAGTGAGTTGGAGAAGGAGCAGTTGTTTATGAAACAAGGAATGATGGATAAAACAGGAAATGGAAGGACGTTCTTGACCTCACTGTCCAAGGGGATTGGAAGGATTGGAATTTTTAGTGGTCAAGCAGGAAGTAAACAACAGAAGTCGGGTCGGAAGTCCCGGGGATCCGAGGGGAAAAAGGGTAGGAGTAGGAGACATTCTGTTTCCTAGGTAGCTGATTTCCTAAGAAACAGATTTGTTTTGGGAGGTAATTAATATGGAAGGTTTTCCAATGTCCTTGTGGCACTGCCACCTATAAGGGATGGGGTCGTGGCACTATCCATATGGACCAAGCCCAGGTGACCCAAGCTCTCGATATGAAGAGAAGCCTACATTTACAAAGAGTAACGCTAGATATACCATATTTTTTTATCACATTTCTTATGAAAAGGAAGAAGGGTTCCATGTCAATCCCACGGTTCCCACCTCATGTGATCAACAATGTGGTCTAAATGTTGTAGAATTAGTTCTATTGATCTTTGAAATATCAAGTAGGAATTACTTTTTTTTTTTTTAAATGCTAAATCTCAATTGGTCTCTTCCTAACACTCATGAATTAGGAGTTTAGTGGGGTGTATTGTATATGGATTTTAAAAGACTTTTATGGAATTTAAAAGTCATGTGATATTCAATTAAGACTTTTAAAAACTTTTAAAAAGTTTATAAAAATCTATATGTATTCAATTAAGAATGTTAAGGAGTCTATAAAAGTCATGTGGTATTCAATTAAAACTTTTAATGACTTTTAAAAAGTTCATAAAAATCTATATGTATTAAAAAAGTCATAAACTTTTATAGACTTCATTTAATGATGGATTTCTAAAGACTTTGGAAGACTTTTATGTTTATTTCAAAGTCATTATAAATCTAGTCTATTCTCTGCGGATTTATAAGGATTTCTATAGACTCTGTAAAATTCTATGGAACTCTGTGAAAATATATAAATTCTGCAAACGTCTGCAACTTGAAAAAAGTCTATAAAAGTCTTTATGAATTTATATACACTAAACCCCTCTAATCTTCGATGATATGCAAAGATGAGCAAAGTAAAGTAACATAAATTTATATTATGAATTAGCTTGCCCCTGTGACAGCAAATTTAGAGGAAGCTAAAAACTGTTATTTTCTTGGAAGCAAGTTCATCATCTCAGAAGTAAACTGCTAAACCAACAGAAAAAAAAAGAATACAATTGTCACTTGCAGGAAACATGGACAAGCTTAAGGAGTACTGTCCAAGAAACTCAGTCATCAATGCCCCTGATCTAGTACTGCTCTGGCTACAGGTATAGAGACAACTCTTGATGATGCACTGCTTCATCCTAAAAGGCGCTTGCGGATCTGCAGGGAAAAAGAAAACAAGTGAATTGCAGCATTCTCTATCAGTTTTCGTTTTCTTTTCAATTCTATTGTGCTGAATGAATGCCCAAATGGACTATGAATTATGGTTAGTTGATACTAGCTCGTAAGTAATTAACTGCTAGAAGTTGATCCATGAATTTATATAGAATAATATTAAGGATTCTAAATTTGGGCCCCAAATAAAATGATAATTTACGTGTCATTAATATATACCAACCTCAGGCAATTTCTGTCTGAAGACAACATCCAATCGTGCATCGAGGGTGTTTTCACACACTATCTTCCCATCTTGCGAGGCCACAACAACTCCACCCGAACTTTTAAACAATATGCAAACCAACAAAATGAAAACCATGACAATCACAGCAGTCCACCCAAAAGGGTTTAGGTATTATACAATCATTAGACCTCAAAAACTTAAAATTCTAGCTTAATCAATGACGTATATTAAAGTAGTTAGCAGTAGGACTCTCTTCATTTGAAACCTTATCTTGCATGTGAAGGGCCAAACAAAGTTGAGGTTTAGAACCCAAGACCACCCAATAGAGCTCTAATATCATCTTAGGCAATGACTGGACTCTAAAAACTAGAATTTTCAGAAAATGAGTTGACAATGTATATCAAGCTAGCTAATATTAGACACTTAACGATCAACATTTCATAACAGAGGCGATGGATACATAGAAAAGATTACCAAGAGGGTTCGTGGGAATCACCACGCGGAGGAGGTGGGAGGAACACACGGTCGTCAATGGTGACTTTAGGTGGTGCATTGCCCTTGGCTTTCTCAGCATACACGCGTTTTGCTTCCTCCAAAACAGACTCAACAAGCTTACGGTCGACCTCTCTGCACCGCAGCAACACTGCTGGCTCATTTAGCCGAATCAAACTCTATACACATAAACAAATTAGTTAAACAACTTAATTTTCATTAATTAACATCCTTAATTATTAATTGGTTAAAATTAATCATATGTCACCTGAACAATCAAGTCTTTGATAATCTTCTTGTATGCCTTCTGGTCTTCAGAAGCACGTACCAGTTTCTTGGCAGCAGATTCTTTCATGGAGTTTACTATATCATCTTGTGCTTGAAGAACTGTTATACGGGATGCATTCAGTTGCATCGAATATTCACTGTACATTGAGTAAGTACGTACAAGTACACCACCAAAATTTAAATCCTTAATTAATTAATTTCAATAAATCTTTGAAGAAAATGGGGAAATTAATTGACGCGATCATACTCGCTAATAAAACTCACATTTTCTTGCGAACTTCCACCTGCTTTTGCTTGCGCTCATACTCTTGTTTGATCTTTTTCTTTTCAGCTTCAACTATTTGCAGTTTCTCAATGTTAAACTCCTGTCAACAAATTATATTTTAATTAAAAAGAAAATTAAGAAAATCACCCCACAAAAACACACTAACTATATATGCCTGGCCCATTATTTGCAATCAAATGCTAAGAGCAATGTTCATATACATCTAGTTTCCCATTGTCCATTATTCACAAAACTTAATTAGCTTAATAAACTAAATGAAAAAGTTACAATATCTAATTCAAAATCAATTCACAAACAATGCGTGTAAAGATACAAAATATATATGTAGTAAGTGATATAATACTTTACCTTTTCGAAGTGAAATATACTTGGAACAAACCATAAAAACAAATTAAAATCGAAGCTTTAATGTATTTAGGAGGGTTAAGAAAGCAAATTAAGGACCTCCTCAGAAGAGAGAGAGATCTCATTGGCTTTCTCTTCGGCTTCTTGGCTAATGAATCTGACCATCTGCTGAATCTGCTTCGATACATCTGCGTCGTTCATCTTTTCAGAAATATTATTTTATGATGTATATTTGTCCAATAACTAAGATGGTGTATTATGTGGTCAAAGACAGAAAGGCGAAACTCAAAGAAGGCTCTCCGAATCAAAAGTTTGAATGAACACTGCAATGGAATCAGATATTAAGGCAGTTTCTGTAAACAACATTCGATCAGTGTGTGTTGGTGATGACTGTGGAGATTGGGACACCTATGTGTCCTGTCTGGTGCGAAATTTCGTCCCAACTATTTTTCCGTTTGGACGTTGAATACTTCCAAACCTTCCTTATTTCGCGAATCTCTAACCAAAGCTTTTTGTCTTTTTGGCGGGCCAAAGGCCCAACTACATCAGCTCAAGCCCAAGTGAAGAAATATTTGTCATAATTTTAAACAATATTATTTATTTTTGTCATAAATATTTTTAGTTGGGCGTGTAAGGTTCCAATTTAGCTGATGATCAAGGAGTTAAATTTCGGTTCTGTGGAAATTTTTAAATTTCGCCGAAAATTTCGAAATTTAACACCTTGCTGATGATATACCTTCTTCATTACATTAATAATATGTTTCTTTAATAAATAAATAAATACAAAATCATTTGTATTCATATGTCTTGTCTTTGTGGGCCACATGACTGAACTGGGTACTTAACAGGCGGACTTTTATTCGCTAGTGGCCCAGTGGGCTTATGACTGGACTACATATTTCCACACACACAAAAAAAAAACAAAAAATTAAGAAAAAATGTCAAAAAAAGTGGGCTCGTGCAGCTTCGGAGAAACTTGAATTATTGATTTTATTGAATTGAGAATTGAAAGGAGGAGTTGTGAATTGTGATTAATTAGGGAACAAAATACATTGGATTTGGAAGCTTAAAAGTGCGATTGCCCACATAATCTCCTTGGAGATCACTCCACTGGTCTCCTACATTGCCCCATATCCTGTAACCTTGTTCCACCAATTGCTTACGAGTTGCTGACTTGTAAGCCACTGCGCTCTGTCCTTTGTAAGCTGCGCTCCTGGGAACAACAAAACCTAACTAAATTAGCTCAAAACTCGTAAGACTACACTTTTCTAGCTTGCATGGTGATAATAATTGACTCCGATATGTAAATAAAAATTTGGCATAATCAACATGGACTTGACTCCTACCATTTATGTCTAAGTACAATGAATCTTTGTGGGAGGTCTTTCTTCAACCCACTAATTTAATCAATTCGAGATTATTAATTCTTCTATTAGATTAGACATTAGAGTCTTTTTCAAATGTCGAGCATGGGGAGTTCTCAATTTTTTTATGGCTACGTGGTACGTACATCTTGAGATTTTCTCCTTAATTGCTTGGAGAAGAAAACCAGCCATCTTGTTTTATGACCTAATTAAAAATGATTGAGATGATTTTGGTTTGACGGTTTACCCATATTAACGGCGGACAATTACTTTAATATAAAAATTTGTCAATAATAAAATTTATTATAAGATTCATGTACATCAACGATTGACAATCATTTACATACGAATATATATTAGAATTTCTCTTGTTATAAATCAAATCCTTCTTACCTCAAAATAAGCCGTTCATAGCCAACAAATCCTTGATTATGCAAGTTATCAATAGTGGCTTGGCCAAGGGTTTCTTCATCTCTTCCTGTTACCAAGAACACCTTAAACCCACTATTCACCAATTCGCTAAACAGTCCCAGCATAGCAGGAACTGCTGTACACCCTCCTGTCATTGCCCATGCCTTGAACGCAGATGGATCATAAGGGTCACACCTATAAATGCATATATGTCACATGCACAAATTAAGTCGTAATTAAATTTCGATATATTATGTTGTCAAATTATTAATCTAAATCAACACAAATAACCTGGCATTCAACTTAATCAAGATATGTACGTAATTATAATGATCTCATTATGTACACGTACCCATATCTCTTTCCCTTGTAGTAGAAGACATTGGAAATGCAAGTGTCATCCACGTCCAAAATCCAAGCATCCATGCCATCATCTCCTAGAACGATTTCATTAGTGTAACTCAAAATCTGGGCAACAATCAACTCGACGTCCCGGTTGTACTGTCCGCCGATCATGTACGTCTCAATGTAGCGGAGGCACTGGGTTGGCACCGTGCGCCACGCGCGCACATTGTTGGCCTCCACCGCCAGTCTCCAACTCAAACAAAACCCACCACCTCCGTCGAGTACGTTTGGCACGCCCGGCTTATAGTGATTGGGTTTTGCACCAGTCGCTTTGGATAATATTGCCAGAAACAAAAATACCAACACATCTTGTGTCCGTTTCACCATTGCTTTAATCATACGTACGTGCTTATTGATAACTTTTATCACACCTAAAAAAAAATAAAATTAAAACAGCAGCGTAGTTAAAATAAAGCACACGAAAAATCTGAATGGGTTTTGGAGAAGCGAAGCAGAGAAACTTAAAAGAGGTTAGAGTTGACGAAATATTTTGGGCAATGGGGTGTCATTTTCGTGGCTTTATCAAAGAAAGTTCATATGGGCAAATGGCCGGTTTATGCGTCTTTTATAATATGGGGCTATTCGTACCTACCTCTGGTGAGTTGTGAAGTAATTGCAAGGAGATCTAGACAATGACCAAAGACTTATATAAGTTCCATGGCTGAACAAGTACTCGGAAATTTCCTAATAAGAAAAATCAGTAAAGTTAAAAACTATTTTATAATTAAATTGATTCATTTTGAAGGCATATATCCATGTCTACATTGTTAGGAAAGATAGGAATAAATGTCAATCGAATCACCCAAAACTAGAATAGGTCCTAGCTAGGTCGATGTTGAAGAGAAGTTATTCTTAATTAATTTCTTATTATTTATTTCACTTTGTAAAAGTATACGTGAATCTCACATTACTTCAAAGATTTTATTTGTCTTATATTATCTCTTAAAATTAATTACAGTTAATTTGAGAGTAAAATATTATTAATTAATCTTGGCATTAAAAAAACAAAAAAAGATTAGACCTCTCTAGGTAGGCTCAGCTTTGGTGGTCTGGAAGGAAAGATGGAGAATAAAGAAGTATGTACGTACTATGTTGTGTAATGTGATTGAAAGCAAGGAATTTTAATTTTTAACTCTCTATGACGAAAAATTGAAATTTCTTGCCAACATAATAATATCGAAAAGAAACATGACTTTGAGTAGTCGACTTCCCGTTTATGCCGAACACATGGCATATGATATCATAGCACATCACTTATGCGTACGTATGCAGACCTACGTACACTGCATCCAACGATGGATGGTTTTCAAATTGTCTTTTACTATTGACTTATAAACTAAAACTGTTGACTATATATAGTCACTCAAAGTCTACCATATATTAATTTCCACATTTACTTTTGTATATGCATGATATATGCCATGATTAATATTGGAGGAAAATAACCAAGGCGTGCGGATTATTTTCAACACGCACAATTTACAGCCGCTCATGTATATGATATCTGTGGAAAGTAAAGTCTACATACTTAATACTTATGTCTGTTATATAAATAATTAAAGCTAGCTGGTACTTTTTACTACATATATAATGTTTATATTGTTAGATTCAGACAAAACTATACATTATCTGAGAGAAACAAGCATATATAAAGATATTACAGCATGTGACTATTTCACAAAAAGTCAGTTATGCATATATAAGATATATATTCATGCATAACATAGTCAATAAGAAAGAAAGATGCATTGAACTAAAAAAGTGGCTTGCATGTGAACTTCTAACCTGAAAATTAGTGGATACATGCATGCATCTATATGGCCATATACAACAAAAGTAACCAATGTTTGCCAGATGGAGAAGAGTTACAACTGCAAGCTAATGTTGAGCAGCCTACATCGATCTGTAGCTAGAAAACTACTACGAATTAAGCTGGTATTTGAAGGTGATCATGAGAAAGACATGAAGGTCGAATAGACATTTTTATAGAATGAAAAGTGTACTGCATTCTAGCAGATCCTTAAGTAACAAAAATTTTGGGTGGGGATGGCGTCAGAGACCATATATATATATATAAACGGTGGCGGTGGTGGAATATAGACAGTATAATATATAGTGGACCAGCACCTAGCAACAGAATAACAAATAATAATGGTGAAGACTTAATTATTAAATTTGTTCATCCAATTAACATGTTTTGCTGTTGCAGTTTATCGATCTATTGATCGAATAATTAATGAATGAGCTTCATAATAAGTTTAAATTTGAATAAACGAAACACTATTATATTATTTATTAATTAATTTTAATAAAAGATCAACGTACGTACCGCGCGCGAAGGTTTGTGGGGGAAGATAATATTAAACCCTGGAGTGGAAATATAGTCAGAGGCCACATCGTAAGAGAAGTGGTGGAGCAGCCACCAGATTGTATTACTCACATGCACCCACATTGCCATATATGATGCATTTGTATGTGTTGGGAAGCCTTGCAACCAAATTGGACGAGACGGTCTTAATTGGCAATTGCCTAATGGACTAGTATGCCACGCCAACAATGCACCGACCAATCAAAGTCAGTGTGTGCAATATATATAGAAGAATATCTACACAAGCTAACATATATATAGCTTGTGGAACCTAACGTAACGCGTGGTGTAATTAAGCACATTTCATAGCACTAAATCTAATGTACACCACTGAGAATCCAGGCTCCACTTAGTGTATGTATTTGGCATACATAAGCCAATGCGGTGAAGTACTTCGTGAATTTTTTATACTAGATAATGTGACAGCATATTGGGCCAACTTTTGAATGGCTCATGCCTAGCATGCTGTGGATCATATGTCTATAATTCGAGCAAATTGGACCTAAAAATGAAGGCAGATTAATGGGCTGCTTTCTATTTGTATGCCACGCCATGAAACTAGATGCTCAGAAAAGTAAATTTCTCCAATAATCAGTTTGATATTGACAAACGACAATTACATGTTACGGCATTACTGTTGTTTCCCCAATTTATATATGATAGTCAAGTCATATATCTGATGATATCCTTCGCTTAAGGGCCACGAATCCTGCCCACCCTCACATGCAATTCGATTGGACATGACTGACATGACCAAGCTTTTGTCATACATAGCTTTGCTTCAAAGCAAAAGTACTCTGCTTGCTGGTTCGCTAACTAGTAACTCCTATACATGCTTCCCATCTCACCAAATTTATTACAAGTGATGACTATGACTATATATATTTCAGGTAATCAGAAACATCTTTTGAGCAAATCATAGATTAAAAGTTGATCCAATAATAGGAACTTCTATGATCTGATGAATTATGAAATTTATCTCCTACATGTATTCATTTTGATATATTCCGTGATAGCTGATGTGCCACTAAAGACATAGGAGGATTTTAAATTTTAATATAACAAAAATCCTATATATATATATTTCTTTTAATGTAACAAAAATCTTATGTCTCGAGCGTGATAACATACCGTGTAAATGGATTCACATACTCTTTCATATATGTATGGATAAGATGGTGACTTCACATGAAGCGTTTGTCCCTTTTTTAGTTTTTGTACACGTACATAAGATCTAAGATGATACTTAGCGACCATTTTCCAACACCAGTCACTATCCAACTGCATGCTACGGTCCTTCAATTCCACTGCTCTACATTGACTTGCCCATGTGATTATTATATGCATGTGCAGTTCGCACTTAGCAAACAAAATTTGGGGTCGATGGGATGGCCGGCTTGAAGGTAGCCCTTCATATATCCACGTAATCACGGCCTTGTGCTAGGCTGATCGAGCCACGCAGCTAATCATAAATGGGTCGCACACATGGACCAAGCTACCTGTAATGGAACAGTGGCTAGCTGCTCAACTGCAAAATAATAGCAGAGTTGCAGATGATAAAGTCCTTGTCAATTGTAATCTTCCTCTATTCATCAATGTAAGGCAGAGCTCAAGAATTGTTTGTTAATTGTGTGGCTGGTATTTGTTTCTGGATGGAGTATGTTTTTATCTGAGAAGCATCACGTGGCAGGTATACTGATGGGCTTAGTATGCAGGCCCATACATGTATCACGCATCGTTTTCTCGTCTGGTCCATCAATATTGGGAGTTTCTGACGACTCGATTGGCCTATCACCTCCAGGGACGAATTCGATTGGACAAGGCTGGGTCTCATGGGCCACTCATGGCCCATATATTATGCCCTTGGATATATATATCGTTTTAGTTGGTCTCTAGTCTGTTCTTCCTTAAAATTCAAATTTAATGCGAAATATGAGAGAGATAGCCTTGGATGTTAAAACCCTTTTTTGTCCCGCACAAATTCTGCAATAGAAAATTGCAAAAAAATAAAAAGAAAGAAGAATGTCACGTCAAGCTTCAAAGACTAATTAAAACAAGTAACTAAAGTAGATAAGCCACCATTTTTGAAAAATAATATCATTGTTTATCGCAATTAATAAACATGAAGAAGCTATTATGTTTCACTTTTTTGGCACCCCTCCTTCTAAATATCTAAGATATGGATTTATTCAATGTTTTTTTGTTTTTTGGAGGGTTTTAATTAAAATTGAAATCATTAGTTTTTTTTATCAAAGTACATGAACATGGATTAAGTACGAGAGCATACTCTTTATGTGTTGATGTTAAAGAATCACGAGAAACAAAACACATGTGAATGGCATTCAGTAGTTACTTAAATGCAGGGTTGTATGATGGCTAGGAATTCAACCTGAAGAGGAAAATCTTGTTGTTCTATTGCCATCAAATTTCACAAATAAAATTTCATTTATTAAAATTAACTACTTCATATTTTTCTTTTCTAAGATGTTGAACCTAAAAGATCATTTTAGTAATTCCCTTTTGAAGTGTCTACATTAAAAATAGTCATGCCTTAACTTTTTGCAATTGTAAGGGCAAATGTCACATATTTTTTTGAAAAGAAGAGGGTGAGCCAACTATACAAGAAATGAACGGAAATATCAAAGAACTTCTTGCATAGTTTTTCCGTATGCCCGTTTTCTACTCACAAAAGTGAGGAAACATGAGTGAGGACCTCATTTTTGTAAGCATGAAATATGACTTATCGTATAAAAGACTTTTTTTAACCTTATGCAATTCTTGTAAATTTACATAGAACGATAATAAGAAACTAGCTTGAAATTTCTCATATATCATGGATCTCTAATTATAAAATCTGAATTTCAGGTCAAAGAAAGTCAACAAATATGGAGAGTTCCTTTCCTATTTTTGTAGTAATTATCTGTAAAATACTAAATCAAGAAAAGGAAGTTGTTGGTTATAAACTTATAGTGATAATAATAAGTAACAGAAACCCACCTACTGAAATTAATATAGTCCATTTAATTGTCAAACTATATAATCCAAGTCATTTCTCCTTTAAATGATTGTTCGGTTGGGAGGTTAGCCCTTGATCTTTCGTGAAGGGTATGCAATTACCAATAAAGTCTTTTGAGGTGGGTCCAATGATATGATATGCTTAAGTAAGACTATATCAATACATCTTCACCCATAATAAATAGCTTATAGTTCCATTAACCAATTCTCAAAGTGCCCTTTTGAAAAGATTAAATAACCATGAATTATGGGTAAAGCTAAAACACATTAAGGGGGTTTTGCCACAAAAATCATGAACAAGTTGAGGAGGGGGGTGATGATGACAAGTGGAACGAAATCATGTGCCTAGTTTTTTGTTTTTTGTTTTATTTATATTTTTGTGAATGCATGGCATTTGAGGTTGAGGTTGTGAAGTGTTGTTTATAGCTTTGGTCCACTCACATGGTCTGAACACGTTACACATGGCCCTACACCAAAGGTTAAAAAGCGGCCTTCCGCTTGTAGTTTGTTCATCAGTCTCTGACAGACCACCACGAGTTGGCCGCACTATTATTCACCTACTATGAATCTGATTGAGTTAAAATTAAAAATTAAAATTTTTGCAATCCACCCCCTGCATAGCATACGTATGACTTTTTTACTAATACGAAGATTTTGTTTTACTATTTAGATATATTTGTATGTGTTTAGTGATGTGGAGCTACCAATTAATATGATAATATGAAAAATTAATATTGAAATAAATAAACAAATACAATTTTTTAGAAATAATTACGGTGAAGAATATGAATAGCATTTCTTAATATGTAATTCAGATTATAAAATAAGCCTCCAAGGATAGTTAGCAGTAGCACCCGTATCTTATTAAACAGTTAATGTAGAGCGTTATTAGTTTATGCCGTACAAATACTATCCGAAACTGGATAAAAATTAAAATAAAACAAATACGAAAAGTGCAGTGTAGCTAGCTACCCGTTACCCAATGACCTCCCCAAGAACCCAATGTTAGTTCTTGTAATAATTTTTTATTGAATGCTTCTCCCTCACTCTGTTTCCATAAACAAAGAAGGAAAAACTAGAGCGAAAAGCAGGGATCTTAACTGCACCGTTGCATTTGCAGTAGTTGCACTTTTCTCAACAGATCTATGATCCCAGCTCTCTCTCTCTCTCTCTCTCTCTCTCTACCACTTTCTCTCACATATGACGTTGTGGGGGAAAAAATAAAATCCAGTACTGAAAGAGAAGAGGCTCGATGACTTACTGTCAACCTTTGCTGTCAACCTTTGCATCTACTGCACTCTCTCTCTCTGCACCACCATTAGATCTCACTCTCACTCACTCTCTCTCAGAAACAGAGAGGAAATGGTGTCAGTGCCATTGAGACTCGAGGCCTAGAGGAATTACTGGGGAAACAACGAAACCATCATGAACAGGAATGTGAGGGAATCTCTGGTTGGCGGGAGGAATTTTCAGGCGGGGTCGCAGCACCGGCGAGGTCAGAGTTTGAATTTGGCTGTGCTCTCCAGTAAGGACTCCGACGAGAACAGCTTGGATCTCTTCTCTAAGAACCGCCGGACGACGCTCTCTGTGACTTCCTCCGATGAGTCCTCCGACGGTACATTTCTTCACTTCAAGTTCATTGATTTCTCGTGCTCATCTCTTTTATTGACAGAAATGACCTCCATGTTGTGCCATTGCTTGTTCAATATGGAGGGCAATTCGGTCATTTGAGAGAATGCCTGCCTGTGAGGAGAATGAGACAGCGAGATTTGTCGGCATCTAGTCCCAGAGTAGAGGATTTTGGGTAAAACCAAAACGATGTTCCAATTTGTTCACCGGCTGACCGTTAATACCAAATGATACCGTTTTCTGGTTAAATCCTTCAAAACGACCGCGTTTGGATGGAAGATTGCTCAATTGTTTCAAATAAGACTTGTTTTTTCATTTGAAATGTGATTTAGGATTAGCCTGATTGCAATGAATTGATTGTGTAAACAGTTTCGGTGAAATTGGGGAGACTGTCAGTTGGATCGGCGAAAGTGGGTAGGGCTGGCATTGACGATCTGTTATCATCTGCAGATGGTGGAAAGCACGATTATGACTGGTAAGTATAAAAGCGTTTACTTCATTGATTTTTGTTGTATTATAATTATAATTATTTTTTTATGTTTTATATCCATCTCTTCCACTGCATCATGACCCAGATAATATCTTGTGATGTGCGTTTATGTGGGATGTTAATTAATTATGCTGATATAGAATCAACAAAGCATTGTTCTGCTTGTGAATCTAATTTGAAATCGTTGATCAGGTGAAATCATATCTGAATCAACATTAAATTGATTGAATGAAGTACCAAGTAGAGAATTTTTCTTTTTGGAGTCTTAGACTCTCAGTGCATCTTATGTCAGCATTGCAAAATTTCTACACATCTCTACCAACCTGTGGTCATGATATCAAGTAAATAGACTTGTGATCCATAATTCTAATACTTACAACTTTGTAAAACAAGATTTATGAGATGTAGAAGAAGAAAATTCACTCAACAAATAGTGTGTCTGTTTCGAATCAAGTCTATAACAGAATCATAGTCTGGTTTGTTGAATCATATATTGGGTTGGCCTGCCACTTTGAGACAGACTTCAAAGCATGTACTGTAAGCATCTTTTAACAAATACATTGAATGAACTGCCCCTCTGCTTAATGTAAGCTTCTGCCCTATGAGTGAGTTACGCTTTTTGACTAAGGGGTTTGTATTAGTCTGATTTCTTATTGAAGTATGCCTGCTAGGCCCTAGTCATCTTTAGTGCTTGAAATATTTATCTTAAGTTCTTAAAGTGTTCAAGATTGGATGATCTTTTCATGCTTGAATTGTTATATTAAAAGTTTTTATAATGCACTGTAAATTGTGGAATAAACACATCTTTAGATTTTTTGATTGTTTAAATTATTACCTTAGTACTTCATGAACATAAAATTAGTATTTAGATAAAACTACTTGAGTCTAATTTTCATCACTTTTCTGTGTCAACAGGCTTCTCACTCCTCCTGAAACTCCACTTTTTCCTTCATCGGATGGAAATGAATCTCAGCCAACCTTAGCTGCTGCAAGAACCAGTTCTTTAATTAGACCAGGTTCTACGGCTAAGCCTTCAAGGGTATGTCTTTTCCAATGGACCTTATCTATGCTCAGTGTGAATTTCAGTGTTGAAATTAGTTAGCCTCCTCCAGATGAGCAAGAAAATATGCTTTAGAAAGTATACTTCATTAGTTTTCTCAGTTTATATCTAAAGCTCTCCAATGGACTTTTCAGCTTTCAGTTTCACAATCCGAGAGTAATCATTCATCAAGACCAGCTAGAAGCAGTTCAGTGACTCGCTCTTCAACCTCTTCATCACTATATAACAACTATTCCTCAAACAGATCCTCCAATATCCTTAACACAAGCTCAGCTTCAGTTTCATCTTACACTAGACCATCCTCCCCCATTTCCCGCTCTCCATCAGCAGCAAGACCTTCCACTCCGACCTCTCGCCCAACACTATCACGATCCTCAACTCCTTCTAGAACTCGTACAGTTCCAACCAGCTCTTCCATTGAGAGACCTCGATCAGTGCAAAGCTCAAGGCCCTCCACTCCTAGTTCCAGGCCACAACTTCCTGCAAACTTGAGTTCACCGGCTGCTCGATCAAATTCTCGTCCATCTACACCCACTCGTCGGAGTTCATTGCCGTCTCTGTCTCCAGCATCAAGTCCTTCACCTTCAGCTGGCCGTGTACTGTCAAATGGACGGAGTTCAGCACCAACATCCCGACCAAGCTCCCCGAGCCCACGTGTCCGTCCCCCACCACAGCCAGTTGTTCCCCATGATTTTCCTCTTGAGACCCCACCAAACCTTAGAACAACTTTACCAGACAGGCCAATTTCTGCTGGTAGGTCCCGACCAGGTGCTGCTGTCACAGTGAAGGGGAAGTCAGAAACCCCAGCTGCCGTGGTTGTGCCAAGAAGGCAGTCATCACCTATTGTCACAAGGGGAAGATCACTCCCTCCAGAGGCTGGAAGGGGTCGTGTACATGCCAATGGATACCATGCTGATGTTCCTGAGTCTCGGAGGGCCCCACATACCCCTGATATGGGCATGCGGAAGCCTGTGAAGGCTTCAACAACACCTACAGAGAGCACTGGATTTGGGAGGAATATCTCAAAGAAATCTCTCGATATGGCTATCCGACATATGGTATGTATACCCTTTCCTTAGCATCATATGAATGAAGTTTCAGGGTGTGACAGAGAAGTCTTTTACCTTATGATGTCAACAATTTAGATTTCAAACCTACAAATTTTTTTAACTGTTCAAGTATATTATTCTTAGTATTGTCTTTTGTGAACATCATCGTATTATATTCATATACTCATTGTTATGGTGGTGTGAACCTAGATGGTAACTGTTATACACCATGTGAGGACAAGAAGAGCAGTTTGTCTAATCTGTTACTACTAATTCATTAGAAAAAGGATTTAATAATGTTAAATTTACTAAACAATTTTATATATCTTTTGGGGTTACAAGTTTTGTTGATTTAATAGATTCTAATAATTGAACTGCTCTCTGATGTAGGATATAAGAAATGGAACAGGGAACATTCGCCAACTTCCAGGTAGCACTCTCTTCCCTCAGAGCATTCGATTGGGAGCTCCTAAGACCCAGCAGTCTGCTCGCGCATCGAGTGCAGCAGCATCTGTCCACTTTAATGGAGGCCTACAAACCAGCAGTAATGGAGTCGTTTCAGAGAATGGGAACAGTATGAATAGGCTTGTTGTAGAAAATGGACGGGAAGCAGAGCGTGGACGATATTCTGCAAAACTGACTGAAGTGGACATCTATGAGAGTTCTCGTTATGATGCGTTACTTCTCAAAGAAGACTTGAAGAGTACGAACTGGCTGCACAGTTTGGATGATAAAATTGATCAAGGACCCATCTTTGATAATGGATTTGAGTCTCTGCCTGAACCTTTTGGCCTCTTATAACAGCTGAAGTAAGTGTTTTATATTTATTTTTTAAGTTATATGATTTCCTTACATGGATGAATATCACTTAAAACATGAAGAATGAAGAGCGAGAACTAGCTAATGGCAGTGAAATCAATGGATTTTATTATTGTTGATCTTCTGTATTTGCAAATGGTTGCTAAAAGTTTTTTAAGTGGAACGAATACAAATTTTATGTATGATTATGTGTCATTTGTCTGTACCATGCCATTACTAGAAACTCAAAGTGGGGGAAGCCCTTAACAGGAAACAGAGGGAAGCCTAACAGATCTATGACGATACCAATTCTCAAGTCATGCCTCCTTGGTCGTTAGAGGCGCAATGAGCCCAAAATTAGTGACTCAGATTGTGGGCTTTCATAGAGGCTCATCTGATTGCTATAAGATTTTTGTCTTCAATGCCTCGCAAAGACTCAAATACAAACAAACACATGACAACATATTTTCTCTCTTTTTGTTTTTTGTTTTTAATTTCAGTATAATCAACTTAAGCAACTAGAAAGAATGGACAAAAACTAAGTTCAAAAGGTCATCAAAGTCAATCTAGCATGTTCAAAGAAGATGAGCGCTTTAGAGAGAAGTCTATATGATGACATTGGATCCAGCATCTAAGCAAACTGTCAGTCTCAGGACCACCCAACACTCCAAACTCAATAAAGGAGGGGACCTCTTTCTTTTTCTCAGCTTCTTACAATTTATGTGAAAGCAATTCCTGGTTTTGGATGTTACCCAGTTATGCCGACATATCACCAGATCAGGAAAAACATGCCACAACACTCTTATCTTAAAAAATCCACTTGCTTATTCATTTTGCTTTTAATATCCACAAGTCTTATCAACCGATTAAAGTGACATTTTTCTTCTGTTTTTTTTTTTTTTGTTTTTTTTTTCTCTCAAAAAAAAGTCAAGATCTAACTTCATGCATGTGCTTGAACTTGAAGCCCTCATTATTAAGATTCTTTTTTCCTCCATTTCCTATACAATTCCAAATCGTGCGCTATTTTTTCAATCCTGAAATCATTATTGTTTAGGAATGTCCATAGACCAAATTTGTATATTTATTCTTTCTAGATTCCAAAAATATTACTGTGTAATTATATATATACCAATTAAGAAATATTATAAAACAATTCTCTAATATGAAATGAAAAATGCATAATAAATATAGTATGTGAGTTAAATTAACATTATAGTTCTATCATTGTTCTAGTACCGTTGTTTCAGATTTAAATTTGGAACATCTTTGATATCATTTTTATTTGTGAGGTGCAATGAGTTTCGGTGTAAATTTGGAGTGGGCACCACTTCTCTGCCATTTCCAATCTGTACTTTGTCCATTTGTAATAAATACCATGCAAAACATTACACGTACACCAACCCTCATTCAATTGAATGCATGGCCTCCACAGCTCCATTTATTAGGTGTAACAAATTTTCCCAGAGAAAAAAAATAATAAATAGTTTTTTAATTAAGTATAGTACATTTTGGGTGTCTTACGAGTTTACTCATGATGATCCAAATGATCTTTGTGCCTTTGAATAAGTGTGTCCTGTGAATTGTGACGTTTGGTGCATAATATAATCACACAGAAGTTCACAACCACCTCAACCAACCCTAATTGTATATTTAATTTGTAGCTACATTACTGAGTTAATTGTTCAATGCCATAGATGGAGGGAGGATGCTTTGAAGGGGTCTAATTTGTTTTTTTCAATAATATAAACACACGTAATGAACACACATGACCTTTGGCAAAAGCCGCTGACCAAATATTATCATTGGTTTTTATACATCATTTGAACGACATGAGTGTATGATTCACTCTTTATAAATATCATTAGCTAATTAAATAGATTATGGGTAAACCGAAGTGGAACTTGTTTTGTATGGTCCAACAATTAATACAATGCAATGGAAAATATGGTGGTATGAGTCTGACTTATTGTGCGGACCATTATGCCATTTGAGGCTTCTCCTCCTCCTTTAGAATTTGGAAGGAACTTCATCACGTGAATTTAGTCAAAACCAGGTCGCTTTTGTCTCATTTTTATGACAGAGGGTAACGTGAATTGTGGATTTTGCCTTATATTGTCATATTCAAAGTAAAATCTCACCATTAATTCCCCCGATTCCTCTAGAGTGTACTAAAATTGAAAAAGCCAAGTGAACAATAATAATTAAATAAAAAGGCAGTAAATTTAAGTGACTCAAATTCGGATAATTAATGTTCCTTTGGGACACAATTTAATAATATAAGATGTTTATAATGTTGAGTAGTGATATCTATTAAAAATGTCACAATTTTAAATAAGCCAACTAGTTATTTATTTTTTTTTTTTGCCAATCACTTCAAAATTAGAAAACTAATAATACTTGGTTAATTGGTTGGGTGACCCTTGAATTCCAGATAGATATTAGATAGTTGGTCTGTCTAATTTCCAGCTTAAGGCTGAAGAAAGAAGGTGTACAGCGAAAGAGAGAGACATGGAGGTCAGTTTCATGCTACAAAGCACAGCAATGAAACTTAGGAAGGAGGATTCTAAAGGAGGCTTCATCGAGATCTGCGCGTGTGAAACAACTACGACTACGTTAGCTTCACGAACAAGCTAAGCTTCACACACCAATTTACTCACTCACTCATCACAGAGAGAGCTGAACGTTGCTCTCTACGGTTCTGGCGAATCTCGGAACCGAACCTCTTCTACTTTTCGTGCTTTTAATCCTTTCCATCTTTTAGCTCTGCGTGTTCGTCAAGAAATGCCGTTAAAGCTCACCCTCAACAAACATTTAACACTCTCACACTCACTCTCACTTTGCTCAGCTCCCAGCTCCAAGCTCCGCATTTCCTGCTGTTTTCGAGCTTCGCTTTCAGATCGGTCGCCGGAGCTCTAATGGTCCGTCTTCTCTCTCTTATTCTTCAATATTTCCTTTCATTTGTTCTTTCAAATTTGTTAGCATTTCAATTATCGATTAATTAATATGCATTTTTGTTTTTTCGAATTTTCGGAGTGTTTGTGGTTGATTAATTTGCTATTTTGTGCGCTAGCTGAGGGTTTGGATTCGAGGACATAGAACCAAATCTGTAGGTTCTTAAAAGTTGGTTTATGAAAGTGTAGGACAATTCTGAGCTTCGTTGAGTAGAATTTGAGAGATTTGCTTGTTTCAACTTGCAACGCTTTCTGTTTGGATGCCGAGAAAATTTAGGAAATTAAATAACATTTCCGAGGATTAATTAGAATTTCAAGAAAAATTGATTTATCTAACTACTTCTTGTCTTCTCAATCAAGCCTTAGACTGCTAATTTCTTACTCTGTGTCTTTCCAAATTATTGAATGGCAGCAAGGATATCGCTGAACTCATAATTAATTTACTGTGATATAGAAAGTTCTAGCAGTGTTTAATTTTTTGCGTTTGAAACTTTTTGGTCACATTGTTATGACACGTTAGTTTATACTTTTTTCACGGTTTTTTTTTTGTATGTATTGGGCCTGTTGGCTCATGATCTATGTGCCAATACATACAAAAAAACAAAAACAAAAACAATGAACAAGTTATTGAACTCTTTTAGGCCATTAAGGAAAAATTTAAAAAGCAGAAAAAGGGATTCTTTCAGCATTTTGTGTTGTATGCTTTAAAGCTTTAGCTTTCACTTTAGTGAAAAAGAATTTTTCTTTTGCTTTTTTCTTTGTTAATTCTTTTGTTAACTTTCTATCTGATGACTGTCTGTTAGATAATATTAAGCTCAATACTTTCTAACTCTGTTGAACTTATATTTTGCACAAATATTTTGGGACATGGGTTGGGCAAATTTGTGCCCTTCCCAATGTCAACTTTGTATAAATAATTAAATTGCCTTTCCATTTCCAGATTGCCTATATGCTCGTACTGATAGATAGGTGTAGGAATTGATTTCTGGGAATAATTTGAAGAGAATACTCTTCATTTTCTCTACATGTTTAGCCACAGTTTTTTACTAGTTTTAGGCTGTAGAAATGATTAAGAGCTAGAAATATGCTGAAACCTTTGTTATTTTTCAGGGAAAGAAGAACAGCTGAGACCAGTCTCATAGTCTGACTCCTTAACGAATTTCTCAACAAACAATACTAGATGAAGCCACATTTATTTTGTGCAACCCTACTGCTCCTCTTTTTCCTTTGCCAAACTATAGCTGACCTCAATTCAGACAAACAAGCCCTTCTTGACTTTATTTCTCTTGTTCCTCATGGCCGAAAAGTTAACTGGCATCCTGCTAGCCCAGTCTGCAATTCTTGGGTTGGCATAACTTGTACCTTGGATGGGACTCGTGTGATTTCTGTCCGACTCCCAGGTGTTGGACTGTATGGTCCAATTCCAGCAAACACCCTTGGCAAGCTGGATGCTCTCACGATCCTTAGCCTTCGGTCTAACCACCTCAGTGGGGATCTTCCATCTGATATGTTCTCCCTTCCTTCCTTGCATTACATATATCTTCAAAACAATTATTTTACAGGTCATATTCCCTCTTCTCTGTCTCCCAAGCTCAATATGCTTGATTTGTCTTTCAACTCCTTCACTGGCAACATTCCAGCCACAATCCAAAATTTAACACGTCTTACTGGGCTGAACCTCCAGAACAATTCCCTCACTGGATCTATTCCTGATATCAACATCCCAAGGCTTGTGCATCTGAATTTGAGTAACAACCACCTTAATGGTTCAATTCCTCCTGCCCTCCAAAAATTCCCCAATACTTCCTTTGAAGGAAACTTGATGTTATGTGGACCACCACTAAACCACTGTTCTTTGATCACCCCCTCACCTTCTCCATCCCCCAATTATGAACCACCAGGGCCAAAAGTCCCATCAAAAACAGAAAATGGATCCAAGAGGAAACTAAGTATAGGGGCTATCATTGCCATTGCAAGTGGTGGTTTTGTAGTGTTGTTTCTCTCAGTTCTGGTGATAGTGGTATGCTGTTTGAAGAAGAAAGACAGTGGAGGCAGTGCTGTAGTGAAAACAAAAGGCGGAAGGGGTGACCAGCCAAAGGAGGACTTCGGAAGTGGGGTGCAAGAGGCTGAGAAGAACAAGCTGGTTTTCTTTGAAGGCAGTTCTGTTAATTTTGATCTTGAAGACCTACTAAGAGCTTCTGCTGAAGTGCTAGGAAAGGGGAGTTATGGGACTACTTATAAGGCCATCTTGGAGGAGGGAACAACAGTGGTTGTGAAAAGATTGAAAGAAGTGGTGGTGGGAAAAAGGGAGTTCGAACAGCAAATGGAGAATGCAGGAAGGGTCAGCCAGCACTCAAATGTTGTGCCTCTTCGTGCTTATTACTACTCCAAAGATGAGAAACTCCTGGTTTATGACTACATTTCAGCCGGTAGCTTTTCTGCATTATTGCATGGTATGCTCCTTTCCAGATCTTGTTCTTTCTCTTTCTAATTCTTTGATACTAATTTCCCAAGTAAACAGCTATAATCTTCTCCAATGAAGCTTTACAATAAATCATCCATAAATGACTAACCTCTTGTATTAAAGAACAAATAAAACCGAAAGTTTATGCATTGAGAAAAGGCAGACTTATCTTACCAATGATGCCCTTGGTCTGCCATGAAAAATGCCTTGTAAGGAACAGTAAGATTCATGAGATTATAAAAAGGAGATATTAGTTACTAATTTATGAATAAGATAGTCCATCGATTGGCATATGGTTGCAAGATTCGATTTTCAACTATGAACTCTAGTTTACATGTATATACATTTATATAGATTCCTTTCTGTTGCAAATACAATGCCATAGCACAAATGGATGCATGAAATCAATTACATAGACATTTAGACTAGCGAATTTACTTATTTAAGTGATGAAGATTCCTCTAATGGTGCTAGTAATTTGCTATACAAACTGAACTCAAAAGATTAAAAGATATGAACTCTCTCCCTTTATATCTCTATTTTACAGGAAACAGGGAAAGTGGACAGAACCCACCAGACTGGGAAACCAGATTAAAGATTTCCCTTGGAAGTGCAAGGGGCCTTGCCCATATCCATTCTTCTGGTGGAGGCAAATTCATCCATGGCAACATCAAGTCCTCTAACATCCTCCTCACCCCAGACGTCAATGGTTGCATCTCAGATTTTGGCCTAGCTCCTCTCATGAACTTCACAACCATCCCTTCCAGAAGTGTGGGCTACCGAGCTCCCGAGGTGGTCGAAGCTAAGAAGTCCTTTCAAAAATCCGATGTCTATAGTTTTGGGGTTCTGCTCCTTGAGATGCTGACGGGCAAAGCACCAGTCCAATCACCGGGACGTGATGATGTTGTTGATCTTCCAAGGTGGGTGCAGTCTGTTGTCCGAGAGGAATGGACAGCTGAGGTGTTTGATGTAGAGTTAATGAGATATCAAAATATCGAAGAAGAGTTGGTGCAAATGCTTCAAATAGCAATGGCCTGCGTGGCAAGGGTGCCGGATATGAGACCTACAATGGAGGAAGTTGTGAGGATGATCGAGGAAATCCGGCCACCGGATTCCGAGAACAGACCATCATCAGACGATAGCAAGTCCAAGGGCACAAATACTCGGACCCCAACCCCATGAGTGCTCTGGCCTTGCACAGAGCAAAGCAATACATGCATCCCTTCCTAATTGTCATATATATGCCCAATTGTGTGATTCTTTATAGCCTTGTAGGGTCCTACTGTAACAAAGCTTAGTTTTTTTCGTTTTTTAAATTCCTCGCATGATTAGATGTAAGTTTCCAAACATTTATGACTCGAATTGATTGAGCAAATCTTAATCTCGTTAGCATTTTCAGATATTTTGACTCACATAATGTATTGTAAACGTGACTGCACGTACTTGTTAGGAAGATGACTCATGTCATGTGAGGGTTTCTGAAAATTGCAGTTTCTCGGTGTTGAAGACTACCAATCATCTGCCACGTGTATATTACATGTCACACGATGCCAAGCCTGGGACTGAGAGGGAAGATGGTGTGTTTTTTTTTCATTTTTATTTTTTGGTCAGAATATAGCGTGTTTAGTTGATGAAGAAAACAGAGGAAACATCTATAAACCGGAAGTCAAACCCACTTCCATTTTTTGTTTTCAAGAAAATAACTTCCATTTTCTAAAAATTCAACAATGTTTATATAGCCAAAATGAAGGCCCACCTTTAATCTCTAAAAATAATAGTATTTCTCACTTCAACAAATATAGCAGTGGGTTATGTTATGCCCCTGTTCATGGCCAAGGTAGAAAGCTAATAACTAGAGTACTAACTAGAGTTAGTAGGAACTTTGGTTAACCAAGTCAGCACCGGTAACATAACTAGCAACAAATGACATTAACCGGAACGGAGCACCAATCAGGGGCGCATCCGTGATTGGCACAGCAGCATTTTTATCATTCTCGGCAGACTGCGACTCCAGGTCCCGGACTTCATTCTCATCCAATGGAATTTGCACAATTTCACTAGATTGATAGGATTCTGGCAAATTTGGCATTAAACCAACATGCTGAGAATCCATGTTACCATTACTATGCATCTCCTGCTTGACTGAAACTTCTGGGAAATTCAACTTCTGGCCTGTCATAGAAATATTCTCACCAGGTATAGACCTGGGATTGATGACACTGGCAGTTTCGGCAGGTAGACCTGTTGTATCTGATGCTGTAGTTGAAAAGAGTCCATCTGTTGCACTACGCCGATCAAGTTCAACACACAACTCGGTCACCTTGAAAACATTGTAGGGAGTAAAAGAAAATATTAGAGAACTAGTCAACCACATTACAACCTTAAAAGTAAAAGCTTTATATGTTCGGAATATATTGGCATCAAGGGATAGCAGTACACATTGCTCCTATAGAAAACCGTGGAGGTAAGCAGCTTTTTACCTTTTCAACAAGCTCTGCATTTTCTGCAATTAATTTCTCAACCAGTGCAAATGCTGCTTCGATCTGAGAGTTCAAATCCTCACGTTCTGAAGCATGCTACATTAACACACAGGGTCAGATATTTCTTTTCTTTGAAAAGTATTTGTCAAGAAATCAACAAAAAAAAAAAACAGAACTTTACCAGAAACAACTGAAGATTTATAAAACTGGTAACTTTATCACTAGTATATAAACAAAATTTCCAAATGCCATTGTAAGAATCTTTTTTTTTAGAGACACAAGAGGACCAAACTAGTATTCCTAATTATGCATAAAGCTGGCAATAAATTTAACCATCTGGTAAGCAAATAGGAAGTAAACCTTTGCAAGTTCATCTGATGAGCGATTAGAGGAGACACTCTCAAGATTCTTAATTTCCAACTGCAGACTAGATAAATTTCCCCTCAGCTGTTTGTTTTCTTGTACAAGATTATTCCTGGATTGATCCAATTCCAACACCTGAAAAGCTTTGTTTTTAATTTCCATATCAGAAGAAAATACAAAGATTTTCTGTGGACTGCCTGTGACCAGAAATTAGGATTTGCATGAAATAAGGACAATGGTCTGACTCAATTCAAACCTATTTTACAGAATCTAAGATCAGCAAAGCAGTAGTCAAAGTCCTGGGTACTCAATAGAGAAGGGATGCATGTTCACACCTTGTATATCAAAAAGCAATTTATATTGAAGCCATCAAGTAGATTACTTGGGTCAACCAAGCTACATACCTGTGCCCGTAATCTAGCAATATCATCATTCAGAGTTGCTGTCATCTTTTCAACAGAATCCTGTAAGAAACGCATGTTAAGGACAAGATAAGTCTCTACAATAAGGAAAAATATACATATTAATTTATCAAATCAATTGCCCATTATTTATTTTCAAATTATTTGTTTCTTTTTAGTTTTTACAGACATAAGAACTAAATTCCAACTATTTTTCAGGTGTAAATAACAATGAAGTTAATGTAAAATGTTTATGCTCATTGACTGGCCAAATAACTTTTCATCTGCAATTACAGTTTCGAGTTATTAGAATTGTCCGTACCCATACACAGGAAAACAAAAAAGTGATTACCTCCTTTAGAATCCAGGCATCTCTATCTCTCTCTAGATGTTTAATCTTTTCCTGTAAGTTTTCCTGTGCAATAATGAGCAGTAAGTTTAATACAAGGTTGTATAAAAACCTAAAGCAACCAAGTCCTCTAGTTTGACATTATGTGTGATATAAGTTGGCATAAAAGTCTAAAGCAAGCATGATTGTACGCATACATGCATTATGTGAAGATGAACACAATTCAAACAGCCCTAGATCCAATTTAAATCACCTCTTTATGAAGCCAAGAATGTTTTTCACTCCGTAATTGTACAATTTCCATTTGTAGGCCGGCCTGTAAATCATATCTGGTTAGAAAATCCTGAAAAATATGTGGAAGAAGCATACAATTGCATATGAAATGAGATAGAGCACAATCCTGAATGAATGTGCACCAACTCTTAGTCATCTTGACTAAATTTAGATTAGTTTACCTCTTTCTGTATGCGCGAATCATTCTCATCCCGTAATTGTTTTATTGTATCTTCTAAGGAAGCCTGAAGAAGAAATAAGCAAACTCAATATGAAAGGTCAGAAAAACCATACCTGATAAAAATAATATAAAAAAGTTCATTGACTCTTTCACAATCCAGCATCTTAATAAATTTACATTCTGTTACCTCTTTCTGTATGTGAAAATCTTTTTCCTTCTGTAATTGTTTGATATTTTCTTCTAAGGTAGCCTGTAAAAATGGGTTATTTTGTGCTCAAGATGTACACGCATATTCAAAGTCAGCACAAAAACAGTAAAATGTGCAAAACAATTTGGATAGAACTTTTGTTGTGCGTTATTCATGTCCACACCTACCTCTCTTTGGAGCCAATGTCGTCTTTCAGATTCAGCTACTAAGGACTGCACAACAAATTTCAAAACAAAAAATGCCAAAATAAATTCAAAAACCACGAAAATCGCAACATAAATGCACGAACACAATGTACATATCGCTAGTTAGCTGATGATCGATCCAGCTGAAAACCGAATGCTTAGAGATAAGAATTAACAACTAAATACTAATTACTATTAAACGCCTCAAATCCGAACTTACGCATTCTGTGCCATTCGTCTCATTCTCGTGCCCTTTCGGATTCACATCTGCGTCTTGCACAGCATCGTAACCAACATCGGAGGCGGCGGCGGCTGCCGCTGAAACCTGGCCATTAGGGACAACCGCAACATGGTCGGAACGAACATCGGCGGTGGCGGATGACTCAGAAACTTGGCCATTAACGTCAACCGGCACATCATCGGCGGCCTCGCCCTGCTTGTTTTTCTTCTTCTTGTTCCTCTTCTTCTTCTTCTTCTTCTCCTCCTCCATTTTTCAGGCTTACAAAATCCTCAGCCTCTTTCCCAAAGACCGCAGAATGAAAACCGAGACGTGCCGACAAATCCAAATCCGAATTTTGTTGCTGAGATTTTATTAATCATTAAATGAATTTCAATTTCAGTTGTCTTTAGGGAAAAACCGGGAAGGTCTTGCTTTCCTTCATTCCTAATTTCTAGTGCGTTTTTCGCGTTTTATTGCTTTTCCATCACTGTAATAAGTTACGACGACGACGTTTGACCAAAAAAAGCTACAACGTGTCGCGACGTTTGTGATGCGAGTCTTGTTTGGCTCGTGATGGAGCGCGGAGCAGTGGATTATTCCCTTTCCGCTTGGTAGTACATGATTGGCTGCTTGAGCGTTCTGTGTTGTGGTTCGTCGTAGGCGAGCATTCGAACTATGCGTTGAAGGCAGTGGACGGAAGGAGGTTAATGCGTTGCGGACTTTGACTTACGGCGTTAGCTTTAGCGTTTGCGGGGACAGGACGCTACCACGACTTTTATATTGACTTGGGACCACAAAGCATGTGGGAGCCACGTGATTAGTGACCCGGCTCCGACGAAAAGGCAAGCCATCAAACGCGCGTTCCTCTCCCGTTTCGATTGGTATATTGGTTTAAGTACGGGGTGGGTTTTTCACAAAAAAAAAAACCGACAATCCAATAGATCGGTTCATTTTTTTTTTGGGGGGTGAAATCTCAGTTTCGTCTTATACTCGAATTGAACTAATGGAAACAGCGTCAAAGCGATTTTAATCTCTCCAAACTGATAATTATCGATATTGAACCGATAATTTATTATTCGATATCGATAGCTCATCATTCATCATCGAGAATTTGCTGATCCACCCAATGCTCACTCGTTTGATAGGTATCTCTCAACTCTCATTCTTTCTCTCAAATTTCATAAACCAGCAACCTTTTAGTCTCTAAAAACCAATAACCACTGCCTCCATCACCTCCACTTCCTCCACCACCATCGACCACCAATCCAACGCCATCCAACATCGACTTTCTCTCCTTATATCTCTCCTTCTTTCTCTCTGAAACTGACTTTCATTATCCGACACTGGAACAATCGATAACCAATAGCCAGCGGTTTGGTGGCAGTTTTGTTTTATGTCATTTTGCCAGCATCGGTTCCGACCAATTGATTTGGTTATTTTCATCCTAACCAGAGACATTTCAAATTGAAATTCTCTTTTTCTAAATAAGTAGTAGTCCATATTTGATTATGGTGTAAAAAATATTTTTATGTGATTATATTATGTTATGTTACATTATCTAATCTATGTGTTATAATATAGATGAACAATAAATTATCCTTTTTTTTTTTGGCCAGGGAACAATAAATTATCCTTAAAGTATAGACATAGATAAGTTAAAAAAAACTTAATTGTCCTACACAAGTAAATGAGGTGACATGCACGACTCTTTTTTGTGAGTATATGATATATCGTAGAACAAAAGAAAAAAACCACGAATAATTTGTGACCTTCATATAAGGTTGCAACTTAAACAATTCAATTCGCGTATTGAATTTTGAAATTATAATATGTATACAAAAGTTAAAAAGAGCATAGCTGTTATGTTGAATCGATAAACCCTTTATTTATATCATGTTTGAGTTAACATGAATATAATATACGCGTATAGGCATAT
Organism: Purshia tridentata; assembly: GCA_003254885.1. Classification (NCBI taxonomy): domain Eukaryota; kingdom Viridiplantae; phylum Streptophyta; class Magnoliopsida; order Rosales; family Rosaceae; genus Purshia; species Purshia tridentata. The sequence continues at coordinate 110,152 of QANT01000313.1, forward strand.
TTTATTGGCAAAATTTGTAAAACCATTGTACTTGATTCACTTGAATACTGATTCATTCTCCGAATTAACATGCGTTTTAGAAAATGATTCATTATTTGCGTGTATCAAATTGGTTGATAAACCGTGTTTTATTCACAATTATTGAAAAGATCATAAGTCTGAATTATTTCACTTAGTTCGAGTAATGGTCTCAAATCATGCACTAAACACTTTGTTTGAGCAGTTGAGCTCAATGTGATTAAAACTGGAGCTGCTGGAGTTGCATTTATCCAAGTCTCAATCAAGTCAGGTTTATACGTTGAGTTCAGTTTGACCTTGACCTCCCAACCGCCGACTTCCACCTCAATTTAGTAATTCCACGCGGAAAAATTAAAGTTTTAAAGTTAGTAAGCCGCCATAAATAACGGTCAATATAATAAAAAACAAAGACCAAAAGAAGAAAAAAAGAAAAAGAAACGGATAAGATTAAGAAAGCAGAACCGAGTGTGTGTGAAACGAGACGGTGAAAACAGGGTTGTATTATAAAAGAGGCTTAAAGGGTGAGTCTCAAAGCCTCCGAGTTTTGGGAAAAAATCAGGGGGTCGTCGTGTTAAACGAGCGATTGGTGGTAGCGGAGGCTTTGGGGAATTGGGCGGCGGCTGTGGATCTACTTCAAACCCGTTTCCCTTTGCTACCCGCTATTCCCGTCCCATCTCAGGTACTCTTTCTTTTTTCTTTTTTTTTTGCTTTTCGATCTTTTTTAGGGTGAGAGAGAGTTGAGAGGTCAATTTAATTTTGGGTTTTTGGTTTTTGGTTTTGCGAATTACCAAATTGTTTTTGTTTGATAATATGTTATGGGTTTTAATCTGAACACACTTTGATGGGCGTTTATTACAGTTATCATCAGGTCCCGGATTGTGAGTTGTTGTGAGGTGCAAGCAGTTTACAGTTTCAATCATGGCCTCGAAGCGCATCTTGAAAGAGCTCAAGGATTTGCAGAAGGATCCTCCCACTTCTTGCAGCGCCGGTAAGACTTATATTAATTCCAAATATTTGTGATTTTTGAGATTTTGTTATGGTCTTACTCGCACAATCCAAATTTTTGTGTTCATGTTGATTTGCTTGTTCTGAATTTGTATTATACAATTATCAATTAATTAAAGTACCCAATGGATATTATTGTAAACTTTGGAGGTTTGGTTCCTTAATTTGCATTAGGTCCTGTGGCTGAAGACATGTTTCATTGGCAAGCGACGATTATGGGACCCCCTGATAGCCCATATGCAGGAGGTGTATTCCTAGTGACTATCCATTTCCCTCCTGATTATCCCTTCAAGCCCCCAAAGGTAATACACCCAAATGTCTGAACTTTCGTTCTGCTTTGCTGTGTTTTGTTTGTTCAAGAAGGATAACAGTATTTCCTTTTTCAGGTTGCATTTAGGACGAAGGTCTTCCACCCAAATATCAATAGCAATGGAAGCATATGTCTTGACATCCTTAAAGAGCAATGGAGCCCGGCCCTTACTATTTCTAAGGTTTGGATTTAGTTAGACTAAGTTTGTCATTTGACTTCATTTTATTTTATATGCTGCCTTGATGCTTCACAGACAGAGTTTGCATTAATATATATATATATACACACACACACAGAGTTCTAAAAAATATGTGCAGAGAGAGAGGGAGAGGGAGGGTTTAAAATTATTATAGAGGTCTTCCCAGAGAAATCTTTTCTATTTGGAATAACATAACTCAGAATACTACTTCAGCATTCCAACTTCAAGTAGGGAATCTTTTGTCCAAACTCTCAAGACTTGAGATAGAAATGAACTGGTAAAGATATATCAAGAGGGATATTAAAGATACTTACCTGTGCCTCCATCAAGCATCTTTTTGGATTTAACTTCTTGCCCATATTACCAGACAAGTGCAAGTACATGGCTGCAGTTATTTGTCTTTTCCAAAATTTATCGTGACAGAGTTTTGTTTTTTAAGCTAGGGAAGAGTTTTAGCATATATACATGTTATCCTGCAAATTTTTTTTGTTTCCATCTGCCTTTTATCTTTTTCAAATGCTGATTCTTATGAAGAGTTGGGGATGCTACTTATAAAATGATTGCATGAGATGATTTGGGAGAGGGGGGTACATCTCATTCTTGGAATTTTTAGTTCATAGCTTTTAGCTTGTTGTCATTTAGTTCATTAGTGTCTACTTATAAGGGAAGTTTTTGGCTGATACCAATACAGGTTTTCTGAACTTCTTTTGAATTTTGGATATGTTTCACGTTTTGGAGGGGACATGTTTTGAGATTAAGAAAAAATATAAAAAGGATCTGTTTCTTTTTTATGAAGTTTATCTTATGGTTGGGATTGTAGTTTCTAAACCCCCTTTTTGCATGTGAATCAGGTATTGCTCTCAATCTGCTCATTGCTGACTGACCCAAATCCTGATGACCCTCTCGTACCGGAGATTGCCCACATGTATAAAACTGATCGAGCCAAGTATGAATCCACTGCACGTAGCTGGACTCAAAAGTACGCAATGGGGTGATGATGTCTTCTCCAGCTTTAGAGTTTGTATTTGGGGTGGGGGGTTGGGTTTGGGGCTTGATTAATTTGGGAAGAAGGAATCTTTGTTCTTCTGCTGTCTTAGTTTATATTACAAAAGAAAGGTATGCATGGGATGTAATTCTGGTGTTAACTTTCGTGTTTCATGCTGATCTCCAGCTTTCTAGACATTAATTTGTCAAATGTAGTGTTGAAGTTTTATTAATCCCATCAACCAAGGAATTAGTGCCGTTTTCATCTACAGAATAATATTTTTTATTTTTTTCAAAAGATCCAATGAACTGTTTTGTTTCTTATTTTCATATAATCATTTGCATAATGCAATGCAAATTGCATCTGCCATGTAATGGAATAGTGGAATACATTTCAGGGGCTCTGTGTCGGATACCTTTAATTTTTATGTAAAGGCTATCTGAAAATTTTCTGCCATATATATTTTTCTTTTTGATGGTATTAAAATACACAGCACAGTGACGCATATTCGAAAAATGTCATGAAAATCTCTTACGCATCGTCCACAAAAGCACACAAGGGAACCCAAGTTTTGAACTTCATTTAATTTTAACTAAATTTTTAGCACGTGTTTCGCATATGTCCATTAAAATTTATATTATATGATTTTTTTATATTTTTATAAATTATTATCACTTTCTCCATCTTTTAAAGTAATGGAGTGTTTTTTATTTTTAAATTTTATTTTAGTTTTTATATTTTATAATTATATTTTTATTTATCAGATTGAATGAAAGATATTTATAAAAATTTAAAATTTAGTGAAGCATGTAACATCAAAAGTTTTTTGTATTCAATAATGACTAAAAGTTGAAAATATGTTGAAGACTGAGAGATGATATATTTGTTGTCATCTTTTATAATTGAAGGATTGAAATATCATTGAGAAAACCAAAGTCATGCACTGGCACATAGGTTTAGATATACTATATATTTCTCTAATGAAGACCATGTTTGGTGAGCAATTGAATCTGAATCTGACCAAGTTTAGATATACTGTTGTTGAGGCAAAAATCTGTCGATGACCCTTGCACACAACTTAAATGCGGATTGTTGATGACGTGATGAGGTGAGCGACCGAGCGGACGATCCGAACGCGTCAACTGATTGGTTTCTGGGTTTCTTCCTGCACAAATGAACGGAAAAAGGCACCGGTGTGGTACCGGCCGGAGATACTCCGATGGCAAAGTCAGAGGAGTGCAAGGAGGAGGATGCAAGAAGTGCTAAATAACACAACTAGAGCTTGGGAAGAAGATGAAGGAAAAGAGGTAAGATTTCTGGGTAAATGTTGCTAGAGCTTGGGCTAGTTTTCTCAGATTTCTGTCTGTCCCTTTGCCTTGTGGTTGTGCTATTACTTATAGGCAAAGGGATTGGGATATTTTGGCTGGCCAGTAGGTATGATCATGGCTAATCATAGGTCTTGGAGGCTAAGCTTGCAGAATAGGCTGGGTTACTGACATGTTTTCTCATTTAATGCAAGAGGGATGTCTGCAAGTTGCATGCATTAAATGGAAAGCAAGGCATAGTGGATAGGCCATAAATGCAAAGCATAAAGTTACCTTCGGAGTGTCAGGCGCAATAACTACCATCTGAGTTTGCGTTCGGCTCGGAAGAGGATGAGTAGAGGTCGATCATTCTGATCCGAATGGGGCTTCCGGTGGTGGTAGACCTGCGAGGAAATCCAGTACATCCAGGGAGTGTTCGGATCGGTGGGGCAGTTGGATCCAATCCGAACAACAAGATGTCAGAGCTAACGAACAGGTGGTTTGCCGAAGAAAGACACTCAAACACACTCCGATCCGAACCCAACATTCGATCCGAACAACCGATGAATTTTGCAGACCTTGCTTCCAGCGATAAGTCGACATGGCTGGTTCGGATCGGATCCGACAGTAAGAACAGATCCGACGAGGTTGTGTTGATGGACCATTGACCGTAGGTCGTGGGACGGAAGTCGAATCCAAGGTCCCACGTGTTCAGAATGTTGACCGTTGACTTGAATGGGGGTGTTATCCTCGAACAACTGTCTTCTGTCGTATTAGGTTTATTGTTTGGTAATAGATTAACATTATAGTTGGTAGTTGGTAGGTACAATACTTACAATCCGATTTAATTGTTAGAATAACTAAAAAGTTTAATTGTTAAGACTCTCCATTATGGGACCAAGCATATGCCTTGTGCTCACATGAATGATGATCTTGGAGACCTGAACCACCTACTAAGGTAGTGGACAATAGCACAAAGGCAATGAAAATTGCATTATTCATTAGGGAAATTTTCATCTATGCCCTTCAAACTATTTGGCCCGCCTCACATTTTCATTTAGAGAAAATAAATAAATCGCATTGCCACTTGAACTATTTATTTTTTACAGTATGATGCCCACATCTAATTTCGTCCACTTCTGTCAACCATCTATCTTTAATCTAACAATGAATCATATACAAATTAGGTCATATACAATATAAAGTCATGGCATATTTGCTCACCTAATATATTATACAAATAAATTAGGCATTCTCATTAAGATATTTAATAATTGTTTAAAATTGAGGTGAGAATGTTTTTAATTCCTAATGAGATGCTTTATAGAATCATAAATTATAATTATAATCAAAACCAATTTGATTAAGAATGTTTTATATTCGCCGATATTTTTCGTTTATCCCGCCAGGGGAAATGTTGCTAAAATGTCATTATATTCGCCGATATTATCGAAATTTCGCCGATATTTTTGAAATTAAGAGTACGGCAGGTCCTGAGCTGGAATTAACTTTATGAAGGTCGAGGAACGTAATTTCACACACACAAGAAACACGATTATCCTCTTTTATACTCTGTCTAGGTTTGGTTCCAACTTCCAAGTCTAAATCATCGTCTTTCCCTCTGCAAACGTTTTTATAACGCCGGGTTTCTTTCAAAAATTCAACCATCACAAACACTGGGTCAACCCCGCACTCTCAAATTGCAGGGACTCGATTCGAATTACATTTTTGCATTCTCTATTCTTTCTAATGGTGGATTAATTCTCTCAACAATTCGATCTTAGTCTAAAGGTAATTTAGCCTTGTTTTTATAGTGATATATATATATATATGCAAATTAATTATTGGCATTCCTCAATTAGAAATGTATAAATTCTTATCAACTAAGATGTTTATTACCAATGAAATTGATTTTTTTATCCTTTATGAGGTGGAAATTCATTGTTTCATTAATGGAAGGAGGTGGTTTTGCAGTCTTTTTGGAGAATTTATGTCTTCCTGTGTGTTCTGTTAGATTTCAAAAGATGGGATCCTGGGTATGATGTTATATTGATTGTTGATAAATGTACCAATTTTGGGGTTTTTTTAAATTTTGATGGCTGGCCTTGCTATTGATATTTCAACTGTGACTTTACAGTCACGGCTTTGTAGCCTTTGTTCACTTCTTTACAGCACAATACTTGAATAATGCTTGTGATTTGAAATGGATAAGATGTCTATGTCTATGTTGTCAGACTAATTAGATTGATAAAAATATACCTTTTGAAAAAGGGTGGCTGAAATGATCTAAAAATTGAGTAGATAGATCCAAGTATAACTGTCATTCTGTGATATTCTATCTCTAACTTTTTTCTTTACTGACTAACATTATGGCATGCATTTTACCTCAATCCCAAAAATGATGGAATTTTGAACTTTCAGGGTGCTGCTGTATTACTAGTTTGGTGTTGAACATCAAGATGGGAGGAGCTTGTGCGTCCAAGGTCAGTGTTCTTTTTCTTTCATTTTAGTAAATAAACATTATGCAATAATTCAATTTCTATGCCTAAAATGCATGAGTTTATACTCTTCCTTCTGTATTTATCCTTTAAAAATTTCCGTCCGCAGCCCACCAAGAAAACTTTACCACTACTTAATTGATTTTGTCAATATTTATGGTGCTTTTTGTGATGATGTGGAACTTTCTGTATGCCACACAGTGTTTATATTTCTTGCCTTTTATAAGTTATCTGACAATATCACATTCATGACACTTGTAGCCTAAAACTAATGAAGATGATTCTGAACATAAGGCTGAGTTTACTGGTGCGAATGTGCACCTCATCACCACCAAAGAAGATTGGGATCAAAAGATGGCAGAAGCAAATAGGGATGGAAAAGTTGTAAGTTTCATCAATTCCCTTTCAAGAGCACTGTGGTGAATGGTATCTGGTACTTTGTTTTCAAGCTTGTGATGTACTTTGACCAAACTAAACTCACTGTTTTCCTATTAGAAATGCGTACCACATTTAGAATCTGGTCATCGTTATGAGACTTTAGGGATTAATGATAAATTTAGATTGTGTCTCATGAATCAAGAGAGAAGTCGGATGGGATTCTACAAAAAGCTGCAGGTTTAAGAGCCAAAGCAATTAGGGGAGAACACAAAATGCTTATCAAATAATTTGTCCCCATAAAAGTTGACTATTTTGTCCAGGCTGTCAGATTAAACCAAGGAAACAATGGATATCGACAAACAAGTGTGGCATTATCCAGTAACACAACTTAGCAAGAAATTTAAACCAAATATAATGAGTGGATAGCAACAATATACTTGTACATGGGTATTTTATATCGAGATGACTGGTAATAAATTAAATTCTTGATAATAAGAGATATTTTTCCTTTTTTTTGTTTTTATAATTTTTATTTAGAAAACTCTCCCAGTGGTTTATGACATGATCTGATAATCTGGTGCAGTCAAAGACAGTCTAGGGTGTTATAGAATTCTGGATCCTTTAATGGTGTCGTTTAAGAACCTTAAAACCCTTGCTATGTGTTTGAGGTTATGTTTTCACAATTTGTATGTTCTCATTTTGTTGTAGATTGTGGTGCAAAAATTTGGCTGATTTGCTGTCAGTGATGTTGATTTCAAGTCTAGAAGATAAATTTTAAGAACACAAGGCCATAAATGCATCAGTGCACCCCATTTCTCTCTACATCTTGCTCCCAATTAAACATTCATCATAGGTCCATGCTATTGTTATGTATATAGGTAAACTAAATTGGGTTGCTGGTTTGCATGCGTATTAGTTTAGTAGGCAAGTTTAGTTTGAATGATTTGTTAGCTTTGTTTCCTGCCTCTTTATCCCAAATTGAAATTTTTATGTTAATCAGGTGATTGCAAACTTCAGTGCAACATGGTGCGGTCCTTGCAAAGTGATTGCACCATCATATCGCGAGTTATCTGAGCAATACACTTCACTAATGTTCCTTATGATTGACGTCGATGAACTGACTGTAAGTGTCAATGAATATTGTTAATTTAATAGAGAATTAGTGCCATTGCATGCAAATTCTGCTCTTGGAACATACTTTACCTCTGACCATGTGCCTGGTAATCAAATTACTCATCAATGTACTTAGGGTTCCCCCACAAAACCCAACCGTACCTGCATAATTGTGTAAACCGATATTGTGATGCGTCATTAGATTGATGATGGCTAGTATCTTATCATAAAATTTATAGGTATTACACTTGGTTTTGTATGGTGCAGGACTTTAGCACTTCATGGGATATCAAGGCCACTCCTACTTTCTTCTTCCTCAAGGATGGGGAGCAAGTCGACAAGCTTGTGGGAGCCAACAAGCCAGAGTTGGAGAAGAAGATAATTGCTATTGCCGATTCAATTACCCAGTGTAAAAAATGACTACTGTAGTGGTTTCTAAGTTGAGAGGTCATGAATGTCTCCTTTTGTATTTGTTGTGGGTTTCTCGATATACTTGGTGTGAAATGTTTCTTGTAAGCCGGTCATGGGATGTAAATTTGATTAATTATATGAACATTTTTAACCATTGAAAATTCAAAAATATTTTTAGACAGAAAACAGTTTCTTTATTCTTTCAAATAAGAGTGATTTGTGAATCGTAATAATGTGAAATTTTCTTTTATAAGAGTGATTCACTTCAAGTCTGCAGTCCACGATCTTTTTTTCAGAGTGAAATTTGAACAAGACGCCTAAATTTACCTTGTCTCTTGTCTGGGCCTTCTATGACTGATTTAAACTGCTCTATATCTCATAAAATTGACCCAGTAGAGTGAGAGTTACACGTTATCATGGTTCTAAAACGCTATGAGATTCTTCCTCCAGAACTTTCAGAAATGCATAAATTTGAGATTTTTAATTGGGCCTATAAATGAACATGGATATTGTATTATTGTATAGCTCCACACCAGAAAAACAAAACTTTAAAAGGACAAAAAGGGAAGGTTCTCTAGTATTGTGCCTCCTGCCCATGGTCCCACCCAGTGATAGACACGTTGGCCTGTGTTGGGGTAGAGGTTGTGCTGAAAGATATAATATATATTCAACCACATTTTCTCAAAACCACATTATCATCAATTGACTGATTGGAATGGACAAACTACAAAGGTGTTGGACGATATCATGTTGTCCTTTTCTGTCTTTTCCGTTAAAATGGTCCAAGTGGACCCCAAAATTGCTCACATAATTTTTCTCTTAACTCTATACAGTAATCGTGACACAACCAATTTGAACGCCGACGTAAATATCAAACACAGCATACATGACTCATCAACAATCAAACAATCAAGATTATTATACATCTGAAATTAGACAACGACGAATTAGTTTTTGAATCCATTGATGATTTCTCCCCGAGGGGTCAACCTTTCACAAACCAAATGGCCGCGTGAACAAAAGTCACACAATCCCACTAAGGAACTAACCCTTTACCACGTACTTCCATCCAGGCCAGCTGACCAAATATTCTTTGACAAATTCATCACAGCTGCTAAACATAATATAATACATGCACATATATTTTCATACCATATATTTTCATACCAGATGCAACGCAATGTCTCTCTGTCTTGCATAATAGACATTAATATATGACAGGTAAACGTGGACCCCACACACATATTATGCTCCATAACAATTGAAACGCATCCACAAATTGATATCTTCTGCTATTATCTTTCTATTAAATTATACTTCATGAGTTGTGACATGACCTGTAACAACACCATATGATATGAATCTATGGTAACCAAATCATTAATCGTCTGCCAAAGCAAGTAGAAAGTAGAAAGCATTATTTTACACTCTTCACGTAATTGTAGTCTGTTGATACAAAATTACAACTAACTTGATCAAATCATATTAGGAGATTTAAAAATAATATTAGAAAATAGAAGTAACTAAATGAATGAGAACAACAAACTTCATTGTCTGATTGATTAAGGAAACCATATCACCTTGCCGGATTCTAGCAGCAGGCGTGGCATATGCGACTATTTTCAATCTTAACGTCCTTTAGGGTTCATGATTTGTGAGAACACAGCACTTGGTGTCAACCCATCAGAGTCATCACTGGCTAGGCTCCGACCACCAATGCTCATGCTCATCCCAGTGCTCCTCGAGTCTGTCACATTACCATCAAACCTTGGCAATGCATCCGGATCCTTCTTCCCTTTACAGGTCATGAAGGGCTCTTCCTCGATGTCCATTCCACCAATGCCCTTGCCACTCTCCTCTGCACTCTCCTGTAGCTGCAAAGCAAACTCAAGGTTCCACAGCACATCCCCCATTGACGGTCTGTCAATGCTTTGGTCAGAAACACATTTCATTGCCGTCTCAGCAAACTTCTTGAAGCATTCTGGTGTAATCTTCCCCTTAAGATAAGGGTCAAGGATCTGTTCAAGAATGCCTTTCTTGTGGCAATGTGCAGCCCACTCTGCTAAACTCACTTGCTCCTTTGGAAGAGTTGGGTTCAAGGCTGGGCGAGCGCATAAGATCTCAAAAAGAACAACCCCAAATGAGTAAACATCAGATTTTTCTGTCAGTTGTTGCCGCCTAAAATACTCCGGATCCAAATATCCAAAGCTACCTTTCACAACAGTGCTGACGTGCGTGTGGTCCAGGGTAGGACCTGTTTTCGATAACCCAAAATCTGAAACCTTTGCAACCCACTTCTCATCCAAAAGAATATTAGTTGTCTTAACATCTCGGTGGATGATAGTGTGCTTGGCACCAGTGTGAAGATAGTGTAAACCACGAGCAGCCCCAATGCAAATCTCAAGCCTTTGCTTCCAGGGTAGAGGGGGCTTTTGGGTCTTGTACAGATGCTCACGCAGAGTTCCATAAGCCATGTAATCATAAACAAGGATCATTTCACAGTTTTCTTCACAATAACCAATCAGAGAAACAAGATGACGATGACGAAGCTTTGAGAGCATTTCAATCTCAGTTTGAAATTCATGCACACCTTGCTCGGAGAGTGGGTTCCCACGCTTGATTGCCACTTGGGTTGTTCCACCATCAATTTCACCCTTGTAAACCTTGCCAAAACCTCCCACCCCGAGGAGTAGAGCCTCATCAAAGTTTTTGGTGGCAGATTTAATCTCAGCAAATGAGAAATGGCGACAAAGGTTAGAAGGAAGAGAGGAAGCGTAACTTCCTGTTGTGTTTGTCTTTGCAGAACCTGCAGAGTGTGAATTTCCATATAAAGAAAGAGGAAGCCAGCCAGATGGCCCTTCACTTGCACTTGAGTCCTTCCCTTGTCTATGGCGGCGTGACACAGAAATAGCCAAGAAACCAAGGACAAGGGCTAAAACAAGTCCACCACCAACTCCCCCAGCAATAATTGCTTTTTGATGATCACTCTTAGGCTTCCCACGACCTGATGATGGCCTAGCCTGAGATGGATCGATGATATCCTGCTTAGGAAGAGGAATAGGATTAGGCCCTCCAAGGTTACCAGTTGTATCATTAATCTTGAATATCTCAATCCCATTTAGGATTGAATCATAGTAACTTGGCTTTGCAGGAGTGTCTGGATGCAGCGCAAGCCATAGATCCTGCTGTGGGCTCCCATTTGGAACCAACACCACATAATCCTTATACACTGGGATTCCATTCCCACCTGCCCAGGCAACAACATCAGCCCCAGCAAAAGCAGTTTGATTATTGAGAAAGATATCAAACACTCTTTCATTGTCCTGGTCTATATTTTGGGCAACCTCACAGAAATGTAGCCTAACCAGGTAAGAGAATCCAGAGTCGACTTCGAAAATCCAAGTCAAATTGTAATTGAGGTTGATTTTAGCATTCGGCCCCATTGATCTGGCAGTGGAATAGACATTTTCTGGAGCAATATAAGTAGGCATGTCCTTAGGGTAAGTAATTGTCATGTTTGAATCAGCAGCTTCTGGAACCCCAAATGCTGCCCCATAGAGATACGCGGAGTCATCATACCAGGACCTAAACAGACCCGTATCATGTGGCGGCGAGATATCATTTCCGCCCACATTTATCCGATAAACATTCTCAAGTGCTGTGCTATTATCAATGGTGAAAGAATTCGACTGACCCACAATCATGAGAGTGCCATCAGTAGAGCTATAAATATCAGGCATTGACAAAACCTCAATACCGTTCACAAAAGCATACGCATTCGGCACACTGGAAGAAGGCTTAAACGAAACCTCCAAGGTCTCACCTTCGACATTGACCACATACTCCTTAGTAAAAGAGACATAATCCAAAGCCTCTGCTGTTTGAGCAGCACTAAAGTTCTTAAGAACAGTGTAAGACTGGGTAGTGACAGAGAAGACGGCATTTGAAGCGTTAAGCCCGGAATAGGAAGCAGGGTAAAAGTAAAGACGGACAAATTTCCGACCGGAGGCAACCGGAAATTTATAGGTGAACTCAGAGTGGAAGACCCTAGCAGTCATGAAAGGGACTTCAGGGACTGAAGGGTCTTGGAAGGCAGCTTGGGAAGTGTTGGAGGTGCCACCACCCGATGCAAACTTAGAGCCGATATCCGAAGTCCATTTCTGGCCATCGGAATCGGTGGTTTCCAAAGGGCCACCGCAGTTTAGGAAGATTTTATCGGAAGGTACATAATTGGCAGCCAAAATAGCATGAATTGTGAAGGTCAAGTAAAGAAAAACAAAGACGGACAAAGCCTCAAACTTAGTGGTTTTCATACCCACTTTGGATTTGAATTCACCCAACAAAGAAACAATAATTTAGAGATCAAGATCTAAGCTTTATGAGAACCCAATTCAACAACACAACTGAGAAATCAGAAATCAAGCTCAAACAATCAAACTGAGACTGAGTGCTAAAACATTTTAGACTCTCAGCAAACAGAACCATGCCAAAAGTAGAAAGAGAGTTGCTTTGTAGTTGTGGAGGATGAGATTTACCTTTGAGTTCAGAACTAAAGAGATCGCCGGAGGTTCGGGTGGTCTGAGAGCTCTTGAAAGTCGATGATTTGGGAAAAGGAAATGAAAAGAACAGAAACCGAAATTAAGGAGCTCTTGAAAATCGGCGCTTTATAGTATATACTTTTATTACAAGTAAACGACCAAACAATATAGCAAAATACTTATTACAACTAGTTGTTTACTTGTTACTTAGTTAGCTGAATGACCATTTGTTACTTAATATTTTCGACTAATGCCATCCAGTTCAGCGGCGGTGGACTGGAAATGACGGATATGTCCTCTATTGTGTTAGAGTAATATCTGAGTTGCCATTTGGGGAAAGCTGGACTGGATGACAGATCACTAAATGAGTGAGTGAGTGAGTGATCCACAGAAGGGAAACGCGTTATTAAGTGGATTGTTTGTACCATTTACGCGTTAGGCTCAGCTGCTCGAGTGGCTTATTATTAGTATGAGGGGCCCATTGGCCTAGGGCTTAGTTGTTTTCTGATGGGATCATCTGGACCGTTTGCTGGGTTTACCATATTATAATATGATTTGGCAATTATTTGATACCAAAGCAAACTCTAAAAATTTGTCATTTTTGTGTGCCTTTTTGGTGGTTTTGAACTTTGAGCTAACCATTCATCCTGCAAGCAACGTATTAATGGGTTCTGAAACCACCCACTTGAATATTTTTTGTGAAATTTACAAATCTTTTATGCTATCATTAAAATTAATCTTTTCAAACCATTTGATATGCTATACTTACTCCCCTTAACTATTAGAAAGAATTGAATAAAATTTTTTGTACAAATTTAGTTGACCATCTAATGTATTATTACTAACAGAATTGAGACTCACATATATAGTTATATAACACATATAAATAAAAATATGGTATATAATATTAATAACTGATTAGTTGAGAAGTTACGAATAATATAACTTAAAATGTTTAAAAAGACTAACACAACAAATCTAAAAAAATATCTTGTCATGACGGAAACCACATTAGCAATGGGAGGCATATAAGGACAAATAAGTCTTCATCCCACAACCCACATCATTGGTTACGTAGCTAATAGGGAGCTAATAATCTCTAACCTATTCAGTCTCTTAGATTTATTTTGGCAATTTTTTGAGTTACATTGGGAATTAATTTGGTAGGTGAATTAAATGCAACCTGTATTCTTTTTCAAATTTGCGAGTAAAGAAAACGACACAAAATTAAAAATAAAATAAAGCTTTTCGAAGTTCATTAATTTTGCTTGCTAGTGATGATGTGGTGGAAGAAACGATACAATCACCTTCAAATGGCTAAAATACAAATTTTATTCTTATTTTGAAGATTTTACGTGGGAAAGTTCATAGTAGTACCACAGAGTCACAGAGGTCGGTGGTTAAGGTCAAAGGTGGTTAAGGCTTAGGCATCGCTATTAGCGCTGTTCAACTACCCAGGGTCTCTAAGCCCAACTAAAAGCTAGCAAAGGCAGGCCCATTGGTCCCATTAACTTCACTTTCCACCCCGGTTTGCTGAGTCCATGGCTCAGTTTGTAGGCCCAATTAAAAAGAGAGAGGTCCTAAGCTGAGCCCGAGCTCCTGTAGCTAACAGACAAGACTTTTTGTTTAGTTGATGGACCATTAATTAAAAAGACAGCGTGGCAAGTATATCTGAGTTAAACGACACCGTTTGTAGTTTAATGTAAAGCGTTGATGTTGTGCTAATGGTTTGTCAGTTGCAGTATCTAGCAGAGTAGTAGCGGCTGCTGAGTTTGTTGGATTGAAAAAAAAGAAGAAGAAGAAGAAGAAACCTGCGCAGGTGTGTCATGTGTGTGTGTTTTGAAAGGGCAAAANGTGCTTGAGAGTTTCCTCGAACCCCTAAGACACAACGCCTTGAGAGAGAAAGACAAGAAGAGAACACTTTGAGAAAGCTAAGTAGAGAACTTGTATTGATAGCTTGAATTACTTAGATTTGCTTGATTAGCTTGGATCCGCTTGGATGCAGCCCATTACATCAAAATTGCTGGGTTGTGACAGGCTGCTGAGTTTGTTGGATTGAAAAAAAAAGAAGAAGAAGAAGAAGAAACCTGCGCAGGTGTGTCATGTGTGTGTGTTTTGAAAGGGCAAAAAATAAAGGGGAAGTTACCTGCGCGGTGCAACCGACACCAATGTACCTTCCTTTTTTGGCATGCTTCCTGCTCCTCCTCCTCTTTTTCTTCTTCGTCTTCTTCTTCTTCTTTTTCATTAGCTGGTGAGAAAATGGCCAAGTTTGAGCAGAAAAAGGTAGATAATGCATTCTATTTGCTTGCTTTCTCTTTGACCTTTGCTTTTTATATATTTATAGAGCATATCTAGCTCAAGGGGGTCTCCTTGATGATCAAATGCACTATACTCTAACAAGTAACACGTAATGACCAAGACATCTGAACTATACCTGACAGGCGACAGTAACAGATAATCTGAAATAAAAATGAGATTACTATTCAATTTAAGTCTTCTACAGAGTTTTGGCCATCAGACCCATTTGTTTCTCTCTCAATTTAAATCTCTATAATTGTTATTGTCCATCCCACTTTGTTGTGGGACCCATTTGAGACTTTGAAGTACCTTAGGAGAATCGATACTGGTTGCAACTTTACTCCTACACTTATTTTAGGGAGGACCAATCAGATCTGAAGGAGGAGAAATTGGCAGAGCCAAGAAGCAATTTTTTCCTTCCCTTCAAAGTTTGAAATGTGATCATCACTTCAACATTTTTCCTTGTACCACAATTTCAGTAGCCCATTCAAGAAACTGTAGACACCATCTATACATATAAATACCTATTCCAAGAAACATGCATTGTCTTTCAATTTCAGTACCATCACCATGGATACCCACAAGATAAAGTTGGTGTCACAGAACGTTCTTGTGGTCACCATTTTCATGATTTTCATCAACCATTCAAGCTCTGCTTTCTTTGGTGCTAGTGACATTGAGCAATTGGACACCATGGTAGAGGAAGCTGAAGATCATTTAGCATATCCAAGCACAAGTCATAGGTACCATAAGAAAGAATTTTATTTCATTTTATTATATTTTTTGGAAATTTTTGTTGTCACTCAGATAAACATACGTATGATGACATGGTAAGACTATCTACAAAGATAAAACGCACATTTTATGTACACATTGTTCGTATATGCTGGCATTTAGGATTGATGAGTTAAGTGGCATGGAACTCGTGGAATGGCAAATGGTGCAGAAGAAAGGGAACCAATTTGTGGTGAACGATCAGCCTTTCTATGTGAATGGATTCAACACTTATTGGCTGATGGTATTTGCTGCGGATCAATCCACAAGAGGAAAAGTCACTGATACATTCAAGCAGGCATCTTCAGTGGGTCTAACTGTTTGTAGGACTTGGGCTTTTAACGATGGCCAGTGGCGAGCTCTTCAGAAATCTCCAGCAGTTTATGACGAACAAGTTTTCCAGGCAATTTTTAACTCTATGTTTGTTCAATGCTTGTCACTTAGTTTTTTCTTCATGCCCATTCTATCCTATTGTTTCTTTATTTTAATCTACTTTGGGTTGGGGCAACAACATATTGTCAAATATCATGGATTTCTAAGATCCCCGTTCTAATAAATGAGCATGAGATTCCTTGAATTCAACTTTTATCTGATTTATAAAAACTGACATAGCTCCAAGATACTAGTATCATGTTTTAAATCATAGTGTCATCCAAATTTTTTGTTGGGGTGCTTGTGGACCCTTTTTGGCTTCTTGTCAAAAAAAAAAAAAATTTAGGCTTTTTTCCCCTTTAGAAATGAGATGTTTGATAATGTGGCAAAATTATATCACTTATGAGAGTATTACCATAGGGTTTATGATGAAAAAGTTTTCAAGGCAATATAACTCTTTGTTCAATGCTTGTCACTTACTTTCGTTTGTGCCCATCTTCAACATCATGCAATGCAATGAGTTACAGGCTTTGGATTTTGTGGTAAATGAAGCAAAGAAGTATAAGATCAGGCTTATATTATCCTTAACTAACAACTGGGATGCATATGGTGGCAAACCACAATATGTCAAATGGGGAAAAGCTGCTGGCCTGAATTTGACATCAGACGATGACTTCTTCTCTCATCCAACACTCAAAAGCTACTACAAGGCCCATGTTAAGGCAAGTTTTAAACCATTGTTACAAGTCCTGAACATCCTCAGGAAGATCAATCATTTTTTGCTTTACTGGTCAATTAAGTTTGTAGCGTCCATACATTTTCAGTAATTGCTTTCATATTCATTGATACTTTGATTCTGTAGACGGTGCTTAATAGAATTAACACACTCACAAACATAACTTACAAGGACGACCCCACAATTTTTGCTTGGGAACTCATGAATGAGCCTCGATGCACCTCAGATCCTTCGGGTGATAAACTGCAGGTTTGCTTTCTTCAACAAATTATTGTGTATTGTGTGTGTGATACAATACTATGTCACACAGTCCTGATTCAAAAAGCACTGTTACATGGCAGTATGTTACATGTACAGAACAAATGATCTCTAGCCAGTACCCTCTATGCATAGTAGTGTATATTTGATCTAAGGGCTCATGTACTATTACTTAAATTAGCTAATTACCTATTTATTACATTGGAATATATCATACTCTTGTAGTTCATGGAAGAATGTTGTCTGTCTTGTAGGAGTGGATACAAGAAATGGCAGTTTTTGTAAAAAGCGTGGATCCAAAGCACCTGGTGGAGATTGGATTGGAGGGATTTTATGGTCCCTCTGCACCTGCCAGAGTTCAATTCAATCCAAATACATATGCTCAACAAGTTGGAACTGATTTCATAAGGAACCACCAGGTTCTGGGTGTTGATTTTGCTTCTGTTCACATCTATGCAGACTCTTGGTAACTTCCCAAATTATTTATGCTTTGCTCCTTATAATAAACATGAATCTTCCACTTCTGAGCATTAAACTATAATTAATTTCATTGATGAAGGATGTCACAATCAATTTCTGATGCCCATCTCCAATTCACCAAGTCATGGATAGAAGCCCACATTGAGGATGCTGAAAAATATCTCGGAATGCCAGTTGTGTTTGCTGAGTTTGGTGTGTCTTCTAAAGACCCTGGCTACAATTCATCATTTAGAGACACCCTTCTGAGCACAGTGTACAAAACCCTCTTGAACTCCACCAAAAAAGGAGGGAGTGGAGGTGGGAGTCTTCTGTGGCAACTCTTCCCTGAAGGAACAGACTACATGGATGATGGGTATGCAATTGT
This sequence comes from Purshia tridentata, assembly GCA_003254885.1. Taxonomy (NCBI): domain Eukaryota; kingdom Viridiplantae; phylum Streptophyta; class Magnoliopsida; order Rosales; family Rosaceae; genus Purshia; species Purshia tridentata. The sequence goes on from QANT01000313.1 coordinate 128,193, forward strand.
TCTCCCAAAGTCTCGTTCAACAGCAAAAATCATATCCCTTCACTCCTCAAGACTTTCCATCTTCAACTCTAGATGTTCTTGGAAGTGCCACTGGGGTTGCAGGAAGAAGAACCTACTAGAAGACATCGTATACCATGATGATCTTTAATTAATGTTACATGCTATGAACTGTCATTTCATTGTTGTCATTATATATAATGTTGTGTTCATCTGTATATGAGTAAACAGGATTGACCCAGTTAAAATAAAAGAAAAAGATTTGGACAAAGATGTGCTTTAAGTCCAGCTTAGCAGCTAACCTATGGTCCTGTTTGATGTATTTGGCTTCACCTGCTGTTGTCGACGAGACGAATTATAGCTGAGTAAATTATAAATAATCTTTCTCTTTCCGTGTTAGAACTATATTAAAAATTTAAGAGTGTAACCATACCATGTCAAATTGTCAACCATCGATATTGAAGAGTAAACATGAGCAGGGACACGATTAAATCAGCCATGGCATCAGTGGTTTTGAGACATAAGCTGAACGACGATGTCAGACAGGTCCAACCCCATTCCCCTTCGGCCACGGCGTGGTCCTCTTCCGCGATGTCTGACATCGTATACCATGATGATCTTTAATGTTACATGCTTTGAACTGTCATTTCTTTGTTGTCTATATGTATAATGTTTTGTTAATCTGTATATGATGATGTGCCTTAAGTCCAACTTAGCAGCTAACCAATGGTTCTGTTTGATATACTTAGCCTCATTGATGTTGTCGACAAGACCAATGCTTTGTAAATTAGTAAATATATAATCTCTCTTTCCTATGTTTGAACTATGTAATAGTGTAACCATACCATTTCAAATTGTCAACCATCGACATTGACGAGTAAACATGAACTGGGACATGATCAAAGCCACCATGGTAGCTCTGGTATTAGCTCTAAGCAACAAACTAACAAGTTGTTGGGTTTTCCTGGTCTGGTGGATCGTAGAAAGTTCTTTGAAAAGGAAGCTTTATGACATAACTCTCATGGCAGGGTGTGCATTAGCAATTCACTTATCCAACCGTGTATTCGGTACCGTTTGAAGATTCGGTTAAGCATTTACAGATTCTGGCTTGGATACTCATCTTATCCAACAATGCCATGTCAACCGAAATGGCTGCATCAGTCTTCCCCATCACTGATGCGCTACTGGAGTGATGGATTAGGCATTACTTCCGTATTCCGTAATATGATTAACCATGAAGATTGACCCAGTTAAAATAAAAGAAAAATATTTGGACAAAGATGTGCCTTAAGTCCAGCTTAGCAGCTAACCAGCCAATGGTCCTGTTGTATATATTTGGCTTCACTGCTGTTGTCGACGGGACCAATGCTGAGTAAATTATAAATAATCTTTCTCTTTCCTGTGTTTGAACTATATTAAGAGTGTAACAATTCATACAATGTCAAATTTTCAACCATCGATATTGAAGAGTAAACATGAGTTGGGACACGATGAAAGCCGCCATGGCAGCAGTGGTGTCAGCTCTAACTAGTTGTTGGGTTTTCCTGATCTGGTGGATCGTAGAAGCGTCTTGGAAATTGAAGCTTTATGACATATCTCTCATGGCAGGGTATGCATTAGCAATTAAGTTATGCCGTCCGTGCATTTGGTACCATTTGAAGGTACGGCTAATTTATGGATTCTCATACTCATCTTATCCAACAATGTCATGTCCACCGGCATGGCTGCGTCAGTGTTCCCCATCACTGATGCTAGAGGGATTAGGCATTCTTGTATCACTTGCTCACTATATGATTATTTTTAAGATATTCATGAATATAAGGGAAATTTGAAAAACTAGACTTACAGAATTTTAGCCTTTTTTTAAGAATTTAGAAATCTAACCCTCAAATAACATTCGAATTCTCATTGAAAAGTGCTCGAACTCTTGAATAGTGCTTGAATCATGTCAAGCACTTCTCATGGGGGTTCCAACACTTCTCAATGTGAGCTCGTGCACTATTTGATAATTAGATTTTTAATTCTGAAAAAGAAAAGGTTGAAAGTCTTCAATGAAAACAAAAAAGAGTTGGTTTCAAAATATTCCGGTAAAAACCAGCTTCTTCTGTATTTTTTACGTTTGCACAACATTTTGTAAGCCTTCCTGGTCCAGTTGAAGTAATAAATATGGCATTACAAACTGTAATTTTGTCGACTCAAATTTTCTGGGATTTTAAAACTGTAGTTTTTGTCAAACCCTTATGGACACCATATTACTAGTGTTGATCATGAACAATTGATAATTTTACTTGTTCATGGCACAAATGAGCTTTATGTTACAAAGAGTGCAAATAAATGTGAAGTGAATTAACAAAGTGGGGTTGGGGGTGTGTGTAAACCTCCTCTGCTATAATATCATCAGTAATGAAAAAAATTTAATATAACTGTAATCTCTTTTAATTGCATCCGATGGTGCGTGGTAATAGGTCATCTGGTTCAAAAATGGCGATGATCATAAACTGGCAGGCAAAGCCTCGCAGTTTTGTAAGCCTCACCATTCTTGAGTAGCTGGAACAAAAGAAAAATTCAACAGCCCCTTCTCTGTGCATTGGATGATGAAAAAAATAATATAATGTTTGAAACAGCTTTGAAAGCCTGTAAAGAGAAGCTCAGCCATAAAAATGGTTGTTCTTGGGCCATTGCATATAGGTGATTAACCAATTACTACTCAAAATGCAATGGCAGACTGAATTTTGATTTAAAAATCCCCCAACTATCATCAAATAAAGGCCAAAATGAAATTAAACTAAATAAAAATTCTGATGATATGATACTCACATATTGAAGAAGCTCACTATTTGGTGAAACTTAATTTTGAAAGAACTGCAGCTGCCTGGTCACCAGCTAACAAGAAATAAGGATGCCTCAGAGCAGCAGCCGCTGATAAGCGTCCCCTTCTAAGTGAACCTCTCTCTGAAACAAGCTTTGTGGCCAGATCCCACCCTCTACCCGAATCGAGATCAAGAAGAGATAAGTCAGGCCTTAATCGAGTAAAGTCCCTCCATTTGTTCAAGTCATATCCAACTCTTTTTATATCTGAATTGAAATTCTTTAACCCTGCTTGAGACCTTAAGGATGGTATTGCCATTTGCAATAGTATAATACCAGCAGAATACATATCAAACAGATCAGGACTGTTCAGCTGCAACAATAATCGCAAACTCTGGTTCAACAAATAAACAGATTTTCTATGCTTTAAAAAACATGGCATGCCCCCCATGAGTGAATCAAGCTCACAAGGCCTATCATCATTATCATATCAATTAAATGGCAGACCCAGCAGTCCTTGTTCACTTGCTATCCTGAAATGCCTCCTAAAAAGCAGCACAGCTTTCTATATGTTTGACATCACAAATAAAAAGGGTTGAAGCTGCAGTACCTGCCAAAGAATTGGAGAAAGAAGTGCAGCAATAGGCTCTGGAGGAGGCTTTGGTGTTTCCTCTGGGAGCACATAGAGTTCAGGAGGACAATAGTCAGGATCAAGCAAGCTTCGGTCTGGTACATAGTTCTTTCCAATCCGGAGGTCCGTGGCTGCCCCAAAATCTATGAGCTTGATCTCTCCTTTTCTTGTGACTACTACGTTTGCTGGCTTTACATCCCGGTGAACAATGCCTGTGGCATGGATTTTCTTGAGCGAAGTAATAATCTGACGCATTATTTGCTTGATGATCAATGCACTGCGTTTGACAGAGTCTACATCTTGCAAGACACGTCCAAACATGACAGACTCTAAGTTAAAAGGGAATTTCCGATCTTTCATGTAATCAGCAAGATTTTGGTTTCCCTGTCACATGGACATCCCTACAATTAGTGTGTGAGGGATGGTGCATCCTTAAGTGAACATATATGGCACACAAATCTGCATGCATTTTATACAAATGATCTAGGGAAGCCGAATATAGAGAAAAAGGCTTTAGATTTCCTAGCAAGTGATCCCCAAATGTGTAGAGTACCTCGAATTTCCAGACAAGCCACTTTCCCCCCTTTGTAAACTGTGAACTTGTTTTATCAGAAACAAAACTTCCCAGGAATGCAGCACATGTTTCAGGTGCTGCTCTAGACAACCTGTAATTGAACCACTCCTCGAATTCGCCACATTCTTCAGCCCCTTGGACTCCAATCTTCACCTGCATATTTCCTTAACTAAAAAGTCAGAGTAATCTTTTTACATATCACATAAAACACTGATAAAACAAATAGCAAATATTGAATGATGAATGATGATTAGCCGCAGAGTTAACTTTAGTGTAAAGAAAATCTTTTTTACATGAAATCTCAATAAAAGAAATAGCAATATTGAATGATGATTAGTCAAAGAGTTACCTTTTTGAGAATGACCTTCTCCCTAAACCTCTCATCCAAATACAAAGCTTTGCCCCTTCCGCTCTTCTGCACTCTGTCTTCAACACTCACATTCTTTGGAACAATCGCCCCAGAATAAACAACACCGAAAGACCCTTCTCCCAACTTGTCCCCAATCACAAAATCAGTCCTCTTCAACCTTCTCCTTCCACTCAGACTGTCCAAACCCAGTTGCAGAGGAGCAAGAAGGTATGCATCAATGGCACCAATGAGAATTCCAGGCCTTGCAGTTAAGTATATCCACGTTATCCCAGCAAAAACAAGAAACCCCCATTTCTGTGTTTCTGATAATTCTTCTGTAACTCTCTGATACTGCAAGTAACCATATTGAAAAGGGGGAAATTGATCCAAATAGAGAGTGGTCTCCAAAAAATTTCCAGGGATGTCACCAAAGAATGCCTTGCACCTATGTGGGTGAGTTTTGACTTGGTTTGTGAAGAAGCATAGGTGGTCAAGTGAAGTGGGTTTTAATGGAGAGAGGCGTAGGGGTTTGGGGTTATGTCTAAGTGTGGTTAGACTTGGAGAGGGCAGATGAGCCATGGCTGTGGTCGTTATGGAGGTTATGTTGAGAACTATTAACTTTTTCTTTTTGTTACGTGGTGGGAGAACCAGTTGAAGTGTTAGCAATGGCTGCCGTTTGGACACGCGTCCCCCGCTTTATCCACAAGGACCGCAAGTGAATATCTCTTTGCCATAATAACGCACTTTCCTCGTCAGAATTTCAACATTGGACGTAAACATTTTAGCGCCAAATAAAAAAAATAAAAAAAACCCTTATAAAGTTTTTGTTTATTAAAAAACTAATTAAATTAAATTATTGATAATAATATTGTTCTCAATATAAGTATACATTAATTCTTATTCAGCACAAGAAACATAATCCAATGCGCGTGCAAAGATTTGAGACTGAAGTTTTTTTTTTTTTTTTGTAAAAAAGGAGGGCTACAAGCCCAAAAAAACCCAAAGTGAGAGTGAAGTTCAAAATAAAAGAAACTGCCTTCAAGGAACTTACAAATAGAAATAAGAAACTGCGTTTTATTTTTCAGCACAAAGTACGGACAAAAGAGAAATCAATCTCTTCACGTACTACAGTATTCAAGTAACTTGCACAGAATTACAATTAAATATATCTATGAGAGAAAAGAATAACATAGCTCAAAAGACTTGCATCAAGGGAACAACATAGCTAGTACATGGGGCTCTGCTTCTGAAGAAAAGAGGCCGCAGGCCTAACATAACTAAAGCCTGAGAAGGGGTTTCCAGCAGCATTTGGGCTAGCAACTGGGGAATCCACAAGCGGCATGTCAGTCCAGCGCTTCTCAAAGTTGGCGATACAATGTGTGCCAGCAACTTCAGGACGAAAGCTTGGTTGGATTTGCCTAGCATCCAATTTCTTCCAATTTATTGGCTTAAACCATTTGTGGCGCTTGATTTCCTCACTCCCCAAAGGTCCACTGCAGAGGCGCTTGCTTGCATCCTTCTGTAGCAGCTGAAATAACAACCAGACTAAGTAAGTTTTCTCATAGTTGAGTAGAAACATGAAATAAGAAAGGCTTGAAACAGACTCAAAGATCAGCACTGTTTGCTCCCACCCCTGACCCAACAAAAAGTAAAAGCATCAGGCTGTTCTCATATCTAAATCATATATAATCCTTCATTCTGAAACTATTGAGACCCTCGAGAAGATCCTTGAATTGATGATGCGGTGCTTGACACTGTTCTAAATTAGATACATAGATGAATATAAAAGGAAAACTTATTATATACAGTAAGTAATCCCATAGACAAGCAGGAACCTCCCTAAGAAAAAAAAAGGTTGATTTAAGTAGGTGCAAAAAAATCAGCAAAAAGAATATATACCCCTTTCAACAGAGAATGTGCTTCACTTGACAAAAAGGCTGGCAACTTGATCTTGTCCTTAACTACCTTCTGCTGAATTTTCTCCCTGTTCCCAGTAAAAGGAGGCTGCAGAAGCAAGAGCAGAAAAATATTAATGGTTTCATGTTACATGATAATGTTCCAACTTCTAGGGTCCTTATTCACACAAACACTATGAACGAAACTCCTAACATGCATGTCTTTGCATGAGTTAACTAATTGAAAAACAGAAAATATTATGTGAACCAAGTTTTTAGAAGACGAGAAAAATTTAGTAGTAACCAGAAGTCAAAAGAGCATTAAATGGTAAGTGAGAATTACTATATATATTCATTGTGATATATAAGAACACATGAGTAAACCACAAACCTTTCCAGTAAGCATCTCAAACAATAGGATTCCCACACTCCACCAATCTGCTGCCTTATCATGGCCCTTTCCAAGAACTATTTCGGGTGACATGTATTCTACAGTCCCACACATAGAATTGGATCTTGTATTCTCTTCAAATTTCTTCGCAAGACCAAAATCAGTCAACATGGCCTATGTAATAAATTAGTGATCAAGTTGTCAGTTACACTTCATTGAGAGCAATTAAACAACCTAGAGAGAGAGAGAGAGAGAGAGAGAGAGTTACATGGCCATCAGCATCCAATAGGATATTTTCAGGCTTAAGATCCCTATGCATTATTCCATTTGCATGGAGGTGAGAAACCGCAGAAACAATCTCAGCAGCATATATTCGTCCTAACTCCTCCCTGAAAATAAGAAAAACTTAAGTGATAAGCATCTGCACCTTGAGCTTATAAATAACCCAATATATTAGAAATTGGAGCAAAAGGTACCTGAAAAGGCCATGGTGGTAAAGCTGAAAGAAAAGGTGACCGCCATTAACAAAATCCAGCACAAGATATAGTCTATATTTGGTCTGCATAACAAATTAAATTAAGTTAGTACTCTACTCATCATCAAGAAAGTCACCAAATCAGCATGTTGAGATGAAAATATAATGCTCCACGATATCTTTTGACAGATATTGTTCCAAAGAGATATCAGGCAAATTGGAATAAAGGACTTTCAGAGTCAGTTAGGAATTACTTGAAATGAGTATCTAAGCTGGATAATGAATGGATGATCAATTTTTGTCAGAATATCCCTCTCAGCTTTCATGTATTCAGCATGATTCTTCTCCATGATCTTGTCCTTCCGCATGACCTTCATTGCATATATTTCGGATGTCCCCTTCTTCCTCACCTGATATACTTTTGCGAATGCACCCTGCCCAACAACCTTCAAAACCTCAAAATCTTCAATGCCCACACTCTCGATCTTCATGGAATTCTCCTCAATAATTTCAAGAGGCTTTTCAATGACACCATCACCAACAAAAGATTCCTGAAATTCTTTGATGGTATCTTCATTGACACACTCTGCCAGTTCCACTGAATCTTCTGCCTCTTTTATAGTGAGTTTGCTGAGCTTCAATGATTGGCTTACAAACGATGAGGGACCAACCAAAGAATGTGATCGGTTGTGAATGACCACTGGGTCATCATAGATAAACTCAGAGCCATCTTCGACAGAGGGAGAACTATCACCATAATTCACTTCTCCTGGGGCCTGAACTGGTAGAGGACCAAATACATCAGAAAAATCAAGCTCGACATGATCTGAAACTACGGCATCGGTCATGCCCATAGGAAAAAGCAATTGGGTCTGAATTGGTTTGCACATGCGGGCCTTGGTCAAACCAGGTAGCTGAGAGGAAACCATTTTAACAAGTATAAAGCAGGGATGCTAACTGCAGAAAGACAGCTGAATTGATCCCTGCTACGGATTGTTCTACCCACAAGTCTCCAAGACAAATACTCCAGGACTCCTATCAATTGCCTTAACTAAGAGGAAGCTCACGAATTCAAAAGGAGTCCCCAAGAATTTTGGCAATAAACAGAACAAAATCCAGAGGAAGAAGAGGTGGTTCTTGTTTCCCGATTTACAGGAAAACACGAATGCTTCAGTAGTTTTTGAATTCATGAAGATCGAGCTATCAGATCTGAGATCAATATCAGATAAGATAGTTAGTGCCAGTGACACCAAATGCAACTCAGAAACAAACACACTTCTCCAGTATGATAACACAATCTTCACAGCCAAACGTCAAATGTGAAACGTTATATGAAACTTTAAGCAGTATTAGAATACATTTTAAAGCAAAAGTCAAATACGTTTTTAAACCTATTTTATTATGTAAATCATATCACGTAATAATCTTTCTTTGTAAACGAGTTTAAATAAATTTGAGTAAAAAGTTAAATTTGGAAAATAGAACATCATAAAGAGCATCATTTACTTATTTGTTCCCTCCAAAATTTATTTCCCTCTTATTTCCCTTCATATTTTCCCTCTATAATCTAAATTTGATTTGGGAAGAATATGGGGAGCTCCAAACACTTGATTGAGGAAATATTTAAGAATTGGAGAAGCTCTTTAGTGCATAAAAGAAAATATTATATGCATGTATAATCGGAACCAAAACTAAAACAGAAAATAATGCATGGTGAGAACCAAAGCTAAAAGCAAAACAAATTACAGTACAAACCCAACCCAAAATGTGAAATTAAGATCCGCAAAAGCCAAAGCTTTTAGATTTCAAGCTAAGGTTGTATAGCCCGCCATAGCAAGGACAAAATGAAAGCAATTCGTCTGAAGCATTACTACATCTCTAAACAGCTCATACCCTATTTGTTTGATTGCCGTGTAATCATATAAAATATTAAAAATATGCAAAAACAAATACTCCAGATCTAAAACGGGCTTTTTCTGACCAAATTTTCAAGCTTTCTATAAGTTTTCCTACGGCGTTTCTCGGGAAACAAACGGAAAATAGAATTCCAATTACGACGAAAATCACGAAGAAGATTAGAGCGAGCGTTCTCACCTGGGCAGGTTGCAGACGGCAAAGGAACAGAGCAGGAGAAGGGAGGATTTTTGGAACTGTCTTTTCACGAATCCTCAAGCGTAGGGGTCGCTTCGCCGCTTATATTTAGCGGGCATTAGGCAACGTGAACATTTTATTTTATTTTTTTGGTTACGCTCTGAATCTGTACGCCGAACACGTGGCGCAATTCTAGTGGTCGGCGGACTACTTGCAAGTTGCATCTGATTCTACTATTTGAAGGTTTTTGGACCCTAATCCGAATATGCTTTTGAGTTTTTTTTTGTTCGGTTTGGTTGCGTTTGCTTTTTTGCAGGCAAACATTGACACGGCTTCAATGATTAATTTCCAGTTGGGTTATCATATTTTTATAAAATAATAAAAGGTAATCCATCTGAACACTACTTTGTTTTATTTGTATAATAATATATACACATTTCTTCTTCTTCATTAGCAAATTATAATTTGTTCAGATTAATAACTTTTATACAAAAAAATCGATAACTCAACTCAACCTACCAAAAGTAAATCATATATGCAGCAGTAACAAATAACAATGTTAGCATGCTAATTAAACCAAAGCCAAACCACTTGGCCCAAAAAAAAAAAAAAAACCAAAGCCATACTGAAAAAGTATATCTGAATTAGATCCAAATCATCCAATGACCTTAATTAGCAAAAAGATAGTTTTTGCATTTTGCAAGTCATCCGCAACCAAAAATGTTAAACAGCACCGCATACTTTGGCAAACATAAATAATGATATTTTTAACCAATTCACCGTTATCCAACATACTCTTTTTCTTTCTAAATATTAAATTATTAAAAAATTTAACCTCCAAACGCTCCCTTCTTTTTTTTCAACTTTATCAATATTTATCTTAATGGTTTTAATTTTTGAATTTTTTATTTATTACAAGATAGGGAAATAGTATGAACAGGTGTGTAAAAAGCGCTTTTAACTTGGGCCAATTAATTCACAAACTTTTGAACTTATGAGTAAACAAAACATAATTTTTCACACGACTTGACGTTTACGCACTACTACAACGACTTGACGTTTACGTACACCTGCAAGGCTACAATCTCTTCTTTTCAGTGAAAACTTAAAACTGATTACTGATTACTAACTAATTCCGTTGGTTGAGACCGAGTAAACTATGTGCGACTGTCTTCCCTCCAGCCCCCTCTCCTCTGCTGTCACAAAATTTCGAGAATTAGGGTTTACCAGAACCAATCAGAGACCCCAAAAGCAACCAGTTGCTTACTTCTATGCCCCAATTTGTTCAAAGCTATCATATTGCTCAAATTCAGACCTCACAGGTCTCAGAAATGCGAGGTCTTCGTTCCTCAGGCGAAGGGCGAGTGAGAATCCGACAGAGGATTTTGGGTTTCCCGCCGAATTAGGGTTTAAGGAGAAAGGGGAAAATCTTCTCGACCTCGAAACTGAACCAAGCGATGCAACGCGAAATGGGATTGGTCCCAGTAAAGAAGAAGCAAATGCTTCACTAGGTACCGATTTTCTTGAGTCTAAGGATGATAGAAAGTGTACCGAGAGCTTAGAAGAGGAAGATTGGGCTCGAATGGAGGGTAGGGATGGTGATGGGTTGGAAAAGGAGGAGAATTTGAAGGGCATTGGTGGAAAAGTTGGGCTGAGGAAAAGGAGGCAAGTGGTGAGGAGGTCGAATATTCTGGCAAAGCAAGTGGTCAGCATCCGAAGTGCTCTCAGCTTGGGCTTCGTTTCACAGCTTTGGGTTGACACCACCTCAGTGAGTCTCAATTATCACATTTTATGATAAAAGTTAGCTTGATCATGTGGTTGTCAGTTTCCGAGAATCTAATTGCATTTTATGCTTTTTTTTTCCCTTTTTTTTTTTTCTGCAGTGGATTGTAATGTTTGTAGAAGTAAGGCGAAACTTGCTTTCTGGGGAGTCTGAACGTTTTCTTCTTGAGGATATTACCCAGGTACATTTTGCTTGACCCTTGTCTTTGTTTCCTGATTATACTTCTGTGCATATTATCTGTTATCCTACATGTAAGGAATTCAATTTGTTATTCTTTGCAGGTTGGTGATATTGTGCTTGTCGAGGATGAGAGTGTGATTGAGAATGAATTTAAAATGGTTGGACTGGAGACTTTGGTATGTTATATATATATATGTGTGTGTGTGTGTCTTAAAATGTATACTGTTTTAGCCTTTTAGGAAGGGGATTCATCTCTGTGTTTGTTTTTTAGCTTCTGAATTAAGTACATGTAGGCCAAGACCTCTCCCAAGTAGGCCAAGACCCTGCTTATGATCACTAGACAAAGATGTTGGGTGCTATCTTTTTCAGTATATTTAGTTCACATTTACTATTTGAAATCTTAAGTTGTGATTTTGCTAGGTAGGATACCAAGTTGTAACACCAGGTCGACGGACTATTGGAAAAGTGAGTCTGTTTATTGTTCCAGTACCTTCATATCTACTAAGTACTGACCTATTCTTCAATCATCTAACTTGTCTCATGTTGTATTGCTAGGTGCGCGGATACAGTTTTAACATAAATTCAGGGGGTGTTGAATCACTTGAGCTTGATTCATTTGGGATTTCCATTATCCCATCAAGTTTGGTAGGTGAAGGGGAATTTTTACCCATTAATGCAGCAAAGTCTGGATATTTGAAAATCACTTCCATTTTAATTAGGATTATCTTGCATGTCTAGGGGTTTTTATGGGATATTTCATATTTCTTCTGAAAACATTCTATTTGCATAGATTCTAATTCCATCTGCTTTCTAAATTTCAGGTGAGTACCTATGCTTTGTTTGTTGAGGATGTGCTGGAAGTTGTACCTGATGCTGTCATTGTGTGTGAAGCTGCAGCTTCACGCATACACAGGCTGACCAAGGTACTTTATTGTGCACAAAGAAACTACTAGTCATGATATGTGGTTGGCTTCATCTGTGACTAATATTTCTCCGATGCAAATGAAAGTTTATTTATCACCATAGTTTGTCTTTTTAGTATCATTCGCTGTTGTCTCAAGTGTAATAAATGCCTGAAGCAATTATCCAAAAAGGTATGTATATCCATGGTGCACGTAGACACCTCTCTAAAGATGCATGAACTCACTTTTACTTGCATGCAAGACACAACTGACACTTTGCCTACAACTTTGTGCACAGATATGCATTATGTTTTTGCATATTGTTTCTGATAATTCTTCCCTTTGGCCCATTCCATGGCAATATCTCTGTCATTGGGGATGTCATGCAAATTATGAATGGAACTAGTTCGGTGAGATTGGATTGCTATAAATTTTGAAAACATCTCCTTTCTTCATCACTCTAATGTGGTCATCTGATTCTGCTAAAGTTATTAAGAGGGTACCACATACATGAAAGTAACAGAAGCTGACATTGGGAATTGTATGACGATTTTTGGTTATCTGTAAAACAGGGTTTCTTGGACACCCAAAATGTTGGGACTTCCATTGATGAGCTTGAAGAATATTCTGACTTTGAAAGACCACTACGATCTGAAAAGCACAAGAGAAGAAGTTTTGGTAACCAGAAGTCCAATTCTAGGAAAGGCAAGACCGATGATGATTGGGAGCTCCCAATGGATTACTTTTGACCCTGGAATTTTTGTTGCCTTGTTGTAGATATATACGTAGATGGTCATAGGTTTCTCTGTTGCAATCTCATGTAAAATATGAGCTTAAGAAATGAGTGAATGGCTTCGGTAGCTTTCAACATAAATGTCATGTAAATTTGTTCATGCAAACCTGGCTTGTAAGTTGTAACGGTATTTTAACCCAACCTACAAGTAGTCTTTTTCATGGACTTTTAACCTGGGTTGTTGAAAATTGTTTCGATACCAGATGTCATGTACTCATTGGTAGAAATTATCCATGCAAAACTGGCTTGCATCATAATCACGTAAATGATACAATTAGTCACATGATATGCTAACATGGTGGTTATAAATTTACTAAAATTCCGAAGCTGCGATGATCACAGTTCACAAGACACAAGTAATTCATAGGAAGAATAGGAGCCCCCCTATCACAATTAATAGGCAGTGGCTATGTCGTTCTGAAATTACCGCTTTATTTTTTATTCTTCTATCATCCAAAGAACCTTCCCAGTTCACATTGCGTCTCCATTACTTTTCGTCGTTTTCTGAAACTGCCTGTCGTTTCTTGATTGCAGCACGCAATCATTTCCCGAATATTTTAATCGAGTTGGAATCATGGAACGTGGAGCTTATTATAAATAAACCCTGTACACAAAATTGTAGCCGTTAGCGCCTGTCTCCTTTCAAATTTGAACAATTCTCCCTCTCACTCTCTTCGATTCCTTCTTTTTATTGTAGCAGCCAACTGCCAAGCATCTCTGAGAGAGAGACGAAAAGAAGCAGAGCAGACTAAGAAATGCAAGCGATACAATCTCCACTTGCCGGAGATCAGATTCTCCGGCATAAAAGTGGCCGGAAGCCTCTCCAACCGAAGAACTCTCCGGCGACTCCAGTCAACACCGGTCTTACAAAGAACGAGCCAGCACAACAATGGATCAACATCTCTCTGATCAACGGCGTCAGCAACGACTCGAACAAGGAGAACCATCCGATCTATGCGACTCCTACGAAGATTCAATTAGCGATGGACGTGTCGCTGGCGGAGGAGCTGAGCGCGATCAGGAAGAAGATGGAGAGGCTGAGATTGGATAGAGAGAATACAGAGAAAATGCTCAAGGAACGGGATTTGGTGCTGGAGATGCAGATGAAGGAGCTCGAAAACAGAGGCCAAGTTCAGAAGGATCTTGAGATTGAGGTTGATAGGCTCTACAGGTTGAATCAACTCCATTCTCGATCCATAGTAAGCTCCAATTTGCAATTACATAAGAAATTTATCAACTTTTTCATTTCCACTTGTACTTATTTTTGAGTGTTCTGTGACAGAGAGTTTCTCCAATTCGTTCGCTGAGAGAGAAGGAACAACAAAAGAAGGCCACTGAATCACCGTCCCAGGTAAATCAATCTCTCAATTTGAAAGTTGAGGACATGGAGGAATCGGTGGATGGAAACACACCACAGAAGCTGAGTTCTGCATCTTCCAATTCCGAACTCGTTACAGAGAAAAATTGATTAAAGCATACTTCTGCTTAATTTATGAATTTTCATTTTTTCTTTTGTTTAATTTCCCCCAATTTGTAGCAGTTGAAGATTTTTGAGAAAGATAATAATATAATACCTCATTATGTTTTTATACTGATCTGAGTTCATTATTCAAACAATACATCAGTCTCTGCAATAAAATCAACTTCCACATGTGCTTTGTTGGATCGATGGGATACAAAAGCTATCAACTTGGAATTTGGTCCAAGCTTGTCAACAAAAAATCTAACCAGATGAATGCTCAAGCTTTACACTGTGAAAGCAAATGAATCCTAACACAAAATGAATAGATTGTGTTCCAAGCTAAATGCAAAAGCTGACTGATCGAATTAGTAATTACTATCTAGGGTCTATCACCAAATGTTTCACATTCATGACAATCACTATGCTCAACTAAAACTTCTTATCAATATTTTTGTACCTGTTTATTATTAGGGTATAATAATTAATTAGAATATCACAAATTAGAATTAGAGTATCACAAAATTGTGTTACAATGGCATCAATGAGCTTGCTCTTCAAAGCAATAAGCAAGCAATTGCAAGACACTTCATTAGCTGATCACTTAAACCTGAAACATGTTGAAACTCCATAATCCATATAGTGGTTAATAGTAGTTAGTCTACTTAATATGCATCAGTTACACATGAAAAGTGAGGGTGGAAACTACTCTGTAAAATCATAGAGGACCTTGGTAGGCAAATTGCATTGATAATTTGATACTTCTTTGTAAAGGGACTTACAAAATAGGGACAGCTTGTAAGGTTATTATGGGAAAGACAATTTATTTCTTCAAAACGACAATAGCAACAACGTTTCGCTTGAGGAACCTCGTCCTCATATTTGAAGGTTCAGCACTAAGTAGTGTACTTGACACCGCAGCATACTCGACAGATCTTCCGTATGTCCGTAGGACAATCTCAACCACACAATATGACTCAATGAAGAGTGGATGCACCCATCAACGGTTAAATGGAGAGGAACTGGATAGCCTTGATAACTGTCAACCTGCCCAAGTTATTACATTCAACGGTTAGGGGTATTTTTGGAAACAAAAATACAAACAGTAGAAAGTTAAGCTACGAATGGACAAAACTGTCGCACAGTTTGTAAATATACTTTCAATATTGAGAAACAGCAAATTCATGAAACTGCTAAAACGTATATACTATTACTATATATAAGATGAGCTAGCATTGCCTGTAAGTTGTAACAAACATTTTTGATTAGTTTGCATCAATAATAATCATAGGTATTATGACTTCTGTTGGAGATAGGGATGGCAATTATTCCCGTCCCTGCTCAGCCCCGTGAGGCCCCGCCCCGATTAAGCGGGTATGGTAATACCACTCCCCGCCCCGCGGGGCCCCTTATACCCGTTTAACTTAATAAATA
This sequence comes from Purshia tridentata, assembly GCA_003254885.1. Classification (NCBI taxonomy): domain Eukaryota; kingdom Viridiplantae; phylum Streptophyta; class Magnoliopsida; order Rosales; family Rosaceae; genus Purshia; species Purshia tridentata. The sequence continues at coordinate 143,955 of QANT01000313.1, forward strand.
TATTATATAATATCAATTTTATAATTATATTTTAATTTTATGTTATAATTTTTATTGTTCATATGAATTTAATAGTGTTATAATCTAATTTAATGATGTTTTAATATAATATGTGTATGTTAATATATTTTATCTATATTATATTATATGTTTGTATTGATTTAGTATTATTTTAATAAGAAAAAAAAATATTAAAAAAAAGATATATGGGGCCCCGCATACCCGACAGGGCGGGAATGGTATTGGCAAACTTGGCCCCGCCCCGCCCCGCCCCGTTGCCATCCCTAGTTGGAGATGCTACTAGAGGGGTATAATTAGCAATCTAGTATTGTTTCAAGTATATAATAAAAAAAAAAGTGATATTTGTATACAAATATGAATGCTATCCAACTCATAAATGTAGAGGGAATAATTACTAATCAAATGAACAAAAATTTACAATTATGCCCCCAGTAATTAAAATGTGAACGTTGGGCTGTAAAAAACACATTGAAATACAGAATGACAAGACCAAGACGAGTTGGAGTCCGTGAGCAGTGACCAGGCAAAGCCCCAAGATTCGTGCTTTATCGCTCGTCTCGTCTCTCTGTGTGTCCTCCGCCTGCGATTTTCTCGGGACTTTCGGTGCCGACCACCAACCTTTCCCTCCAAAATTCGACACGTCCCTCTATCCCCAATTTTTACAAAAATTTAATCCCTCGCCTAAATTTCAATTTTTCTTCATCGAACCCTAATGTTTTTTCTTTTTGCAATGACATGAACCATCACCACCACCACCGTCGTCGTCTTCGAAATTCCGGATCTGCTGGTTCATGAAAGATTCTAAAAACGAATAAAGGAAAAAACTGAGGGAGAGATCACATTCCCGATCTGCTCGTCACTGTGTGATCTGTCTGTCCGCCATTGCCTTTTTCTGATTTACGTTGTGTGATTTCGTATTCAGTGCAATTAAGGACATCTGAATAATCTGATATCAGTTTCCGTTTCACCAATTACGAGACGATAAAGATAAAGCTAGAGCTAAAGCTTCCTCCTTGTTTGCTTTCTCTCTCAGAGTCAGAACACTCGCAGGTCTGGTCTGCTTTTTGGGTTTGTGTTTTTGTTTGACCTGATTTTCAATTTTTATTTTTGCGTTTTGAGAATTTTCCAGAATGTATAGCACGTTTTGGGGCATCTCGTTTCTGATTCAATTCGGGCTATTTTGTTCATTTGTGTTTTGATTCTGTGTGAGAATGAGATTAGGGTTAGGAAGGGACAGGCAGTGATTCAGATTGTTTGCCAACCTTGTTTTCTTGTCTTTGTTTGTTTTTAGTTTTGGCATTGCTTGTTTGGGGATTCGTGGAAGTCCGTTGTTATATGGAACTTGGATTGAAGTTGAGCCATTGGCATTTTTCTGTGGGGGCCTCTCGCTTCCCCCTCTCAGCGACTAAAGGGCGGTCGGTTTCTGATCTGTTCCTTTTGCGAGTGAATTGAATTTTTTTCTCTTTGTTACATCTCTGTATTTATGAGTTTTGGACGTGTACACGTAATACGGGTTCTGGGTGGTAATGCTGAGCTACATTATCGTTTTTTCATACTATGCAGGAGCGGTTTTGGGGATTTCTTAAACAGCTTGAATTTCACTTTGTATTGCGTAGAATCTGAATACAGTGGTAACCAAGCATCAATTTTGGGCTTAGAGGGATCCTGGATTCTGGGTTTTTGATTAAACAGTGCTCAAATTCTTCTGCTCATTTGGGTTTTGCCAGAAGGTGGAATTCCTGGTTTGATTTGACAGTGTTTGTTCATGGTGGCTAGAAATTGGATTAAGTGTGCATGTAATTCTCCAATGATCACATTGGGGAATTATATCTGAGTTCTGGGCAGCCATTGCTGTCATCATCGAATTCTTCATCAGCATCAGAGTTGCAGTCCTCTTCTCTCCCTCAGAAACTCGACCGTCTCTGCTTTAATGCTTCCTCTTCTTCTTCCATCCTTGACAACAATGACAATGCTCAAAGTGATTTATTTGACGTGAAGGGCAAAGCTGCTGCTTCTGTTGCTGACTCGGGTTGCTGTGAGAAGTCCTTTGAAAATTCTGCTACTCCTGAAGAATCAAAGCAGTTTTGTCCGCAGAAGCCTCAGTTCTTTCCGCAGTTTCCGTTGGATTACCCCACGAGGGATAGAAGAGGCCTGGGGTCGTGGGGTACAATGGAACTGCATAATATCAATGGAAATTCAGGAACCCTAGAAAACTCCCATGCTCCAGCTAGGGTTCAGGAAAAGTTGTCTCAGAGGATCCGCCACAAAAGCGTGCAGTTTGAAGATAATCTGCTACATCATGACAATCCAAGGGTGATCTATATTAATGATCCGAAGAGGACAAATGACAAGTATGAGTTCACTGGGAATGAGGTTCGAACTAGCAAGTATACCCTTATCACCTTCCTGCCCAAGAATATTTTCATTCAGTTTCATCGGGTTGCTTATTTGTATTTCCTAGCTATTGCCGCTCTCAACCAGCTTCCACCTCTAGCAGTATTTGGGAGAACAGTGTCTCTCTTTCCCCTCCTGTTTGTGCTCACTGTCACAGCTATTAAAGATGGCTATGAGGATTGGCGAAGACATAGATCAGACAGAAATGAGAACAACCGGGAGGCCCTGGTGCTTCAATCTGGCCAATTTCAAGCAAAGAAATGGAAACATATTCAAGCGGGAGAGGTTGTGAAGATGTGTGCTGATGAGACAATTCCTTGTGATGTGGTTTTGTTAGGGACAAGTGATCCTAGTGGAATTGCCTACATTCAGACAATGAACTTGGATGGTGAGTCGAACTTGAAAACAAGGTATGCTCGGCAGGAAACTACTTCAGAAGTATCTGAAGGGTGTACAATTTCGGGGCTCATCCGATGTGAGCAACCTAATAGGAATATCTATGAGTTCACAGCCAACATGGAGTTTAATGGACATAAATTTCCTCTAAGCCAATCAAACATAGTTTTGCGTGGTTGCCAGCTGAAGAACACAAACTGGGTAATTGGTGTTGTAGTATATGCCGGCCAGGAAACAAAGGCAATGCTGAACAGTGCTGCTTCTCCTTCCAAGAGAAGCAAACTGGAAAGCTACATGAACAGGGAGACCTTATGGTTGTCAATTTTCCTTTTTGTCATGTGTTCAGTTGTGGCCATTGGCATGGGCCTGTGGCTCATGCGCCATAAAGATCAGATTGATACCTTGGCTTATTACCGGAAAAGATTCTACACAAGTGGGAGGAATGATGGCAAAGTCTATAGATTTTATGGGATACCTATGGAAATTTTTTTCTCCTTTTTGAGTTCTATTATAGTGTTTCAGATAATGATACCAATCTCTCTGTATATTACTATGGAGTTGGTTCGTTTGGGTCAGTCATATTTCATGATTGAAGACAGGCATATGTTTGATAGTATCTCTGGCTCAAGGTTCCAGTGCAGATCTTTGAATATCAATGAGGATTTGGGTCAAATACGATATATATTTTCAGACAAAACCGGGACACTTACTGAAAATAAAATGGAATTCAAAAGAGCAAGCATATATGGGAGGAATTTCGGGAGCTCTTTCCAGGAAGAGAATGCTGCAGGTGTAACATGGCACTCTTTTTTCCCCCTCTCTCATTTTCTTTTGAAGCTTACCGTATCTGTGATAGAGATGATGTTGTAGTTCTTGCCCACGTTATGTTGCTTAACCACATCTCAGTATGTCATTAACATGACATTATTTTCCATTGCAATTATTTATTAGTATTGCTTGGTAACATTTTTGTTTTTTTTTAATTTAAGAATGGAGAAAGAGGAGAAAAAGGAGAGAGAGAGAGAGAGAGATATATATATATATATATATAAGCTGAGGAAGCAAAGGGCGAGAATATATAAAATTATAAATTAAAACTAAAAACCATGCCAAACTGTATTTAGTTTTTATTTTAATAGTCATTATATGTGTTCTTCCTCGTTTCTCCTTGACATCTCATCTGTCCTCTTTAATAATTAAAAACAGAGCAAAAAAATACCCAAACAGGCCCTTAGTTTAGCTAGTGTGTGTAACGATATTTCTTTTTTGAACTGTTATGTATATGAAAAGCTGTTTCAAATTGTAGTGCATTGTTGCTTTCTGAAAATAGATGATACTGTCATGAAGTATATCCAAATTTTATTTTTGTACAAGCCTTCATTTTATCTGATCTTTTGCCGGATCAGGTGTAGGTAGAAAGAGATGGAAGCTGAAATCTGAAATTGCTCTTGATTATGAGCTCATGGAGCTGTTGCACAAAGACTTAAGTGGAGGTGACAGGATTGCTGCACACGAGTTTTTCCTTACATTGGCTGCTTGTAATACTGTGGTTCCTATACTCAGTAATGGCACAACTTCCTGTTGCGCAAAAAGTGAACTAGGCGATGATGTTCAAGCTATTGATTATCAGGGGGAGTCTCCTGATGAGCAAGCTCTAGTTTCTGCAGCCTCTGCTTATGGGTATACTCTTTTTGAGCGCACATCCGGGCATATTGTGATTGATGTCAATGGTGAGAAACTAAGGTAGAAAGTCACTCACTTCTACTTCTATTTTTGTTTTCCTCTTTTGTTTAATTAGCTGCGCATTATCATGTATGGGGTTGTATGTTTGAATAATCTCTGTGATAACTGGTGTTGATATGAGTGTGCTAGGGTAGTGGTACTTTAACATGCTTTTGTACTCCTTTACTAGTGACTTTTTTATTTGTATGTGGAATCAAGGTTGGATGTATTGGGTCTGCATGAGTTTGATAGTGTGCGAAAACGAATGTCTGTCGTTATCAGATTCCCGAACAATGCTGTAAAGGTGTTAGTGAAAGGTGCCGATAACACTATGTTCAGCACTTTAGGAAATGACTCTGAAAGGGATGATCATTTGAGGCAGGCAACGCAGAACCATCTGAGTGACTATTCCTCCCAAGGTTTACGTACTCTCATAGTTGCTGCCAGGGATCTTACTGATGAAGAACTTGAGCAGTGGCAATGCATGTATGAAGATGCAAGTACCTCGTTGACTGATCGAGCCTTAAAATTACGTCAAACATCAGCTCTCATAGAATGCAACTTGAAGCTGCTTGGGGCGACTGCAATCGAGGATAAGCTACAAGATGGTGTGCCAGAAGCTATTGAGGCCCTCCGGCAAGCAGGAATCAAGGTCTGGGTTCTGACTGGAGACAAGCAAGAGACAGCTATTTCGATTGGTCTATCATGCAAACTCTTGACAGCAGATATGCAGCAAATTATCATAAACGGAACTTCTGAGGATGAATGCAGAAATCTTTTGGCTGAAGCTATGGCAAAATATGGTGTCAAGTCATCACATGAAAAAAATCAACGTTTCAAATGGAAAAAGAATGCTGAAATTGGCTATCTAGAGGTACTTGGCGATGCAAACACGTCAAAGTGGGATGCAGGGAAGGAAGAAAGGCTAAGTGCACCATTAGCGCTCATAATTGATGGGAACAGTTTGGTATACATTTTGGAGAAAGATCTGGAGTCGGAGGCAAGACTCTTTCCTTCATTTAACAATTAGCGTGCAGTTTGATATTCCATTTGTTTATAAGTGGCTGATAGCTTGCTTTCAATCTTAAGAGTTTTTCTTACTGCACACACAATTATTTTTGTATTGGATTCACGCATGCTGAAGATTTACTTGGTAATGTCTTTTTCTTATTACAGCTTTTCGACCTTGCCACTTCCTGTGGTGTTGTGTTATGCTGTCGTGTTGCACCTTTGCAGAAAGCTGGAGTTGTTGATCTAATTAAGACTCGTACTGATGATATGACACTGGCTATAGGTGATGGTGAGTCGTCATTTGATAATTCTGTAGTGATTGTATGATTGGGAGGGTGTGGGATCTGTATTGGTATGGTTCTCATGTAATCCTTCATGACAGTGCACATAAAGCTAATACATATGCTCAAGTTTACTTGTTTCTTATGTATGTGAAATCTGTGGTCCTGGACTACTCTTCATTTGGTGTGAAGTTCTAACTTTCTGTTCCTCCCTCTGATCACTTACATTCTGGTAGGGGCAAATGATGTATCAATGATCCAAATGGCGGATGTTGGTGTTGGAATTTGCGGTCAGGAGGGGCGTCAAGCTGTGATGGCATCAGACTTTGCTATGGGACAGTTTCGGTTTTTGAAAAGATTACTTCTGGTGCATGGACACTGGAATTATCAGCGTGTTGGTTATTTGGTTCTATACAACTTCTACCGCAACGCAGTTTTTGTGCTGATGCTATTTTGGTATGCATGGTTATTTGGCTGCTTGGTGTATTTTTGTAGGAGCTTTTCTGCCTGTGCTATATCTTATTTTAAATCTAAATGTGATCTTATAAAGTTGAAACATTTGTGTGACCGAGTCATCTTAAGTTTAGTTAAATAGAAAAACACTTTTTGGAGGCAGAAGACTTTTGTAAGTTATCATAATTGGAATCTGAGACTGTTCTTCCATTGAGGCATTCAAATCATTAATACATTATGCATTGCACATCACAATCTCTTTTGAGCCAAAGGATCATTTTCTCTTTGAGTTACAATGATGCAACTTTTTTTAATGCTGATCGTTTTAAATTAATATGCTTTTATTTGTATCTGCAGGTATATATTATCCACAGCTTTTTCAACAACTTCTGCATTGACAGATTGGAGTAGTGTTTTCTATTCTGTTATTTATACTTCTGTCCCAACAATAATTGTTGGTGTTCTGGACAAAGACTTGAGCCACAGGACGCTGTTACAATATCCAAAACTGTATGGTGCGGGCCATAGACACGAAGCATACAATTTACATCTCTTTTGGATCACAATGCTTGACACCGTATGGCAGAGTCTTGTTCTCTTTTATATACCCCTGTTCATCTATAAGGAGAGCTCAATAGATATATGGAGCATGGGCAGTTTGTGGACAATAGCAGTTGTTGTCCTTGTGAATGTACATTTGGCAATGGATATTAATCGTTGGGTATTTATAACTCATATTGCTGTATGGGGATCAATAGTGATCACATATGCCTGTATGGTGGTATTGGATTCTATACCTGTCTTTCCCAATTACTGGTTAGATTCGTTGACTTTTACTGTTTCTTTTCTGTTTTGAATTTTCTAAATGTTTCATTACATAGAGCTCATATACTTTTTCCCACCTTTTCTTTTGGGGCAGGACTATATACCATTTGGCAAAGTCTCCTAGCTATTGGATCGCTATTTTACTTATAACAGTTGTCGCGTTGCTCCCTCGCTTTGTATTCAAAGTTGTACATCAGATTTTTTGGCCTTCAGATATCCAGATAGCTAGAGAAGATGAGATATTAAGTGGACAAGATAAACATTTGGGATCAAAGCAAGATGAAGGGTCAAGTTAACATATATATTGCCCTCTTTTAGACAAAATCTCATTTTGAGATGGCTTCCCTTGTGTTTGTCCATCGTATGGCTTTCCTGTGGGACACGGTTATAAGATTTCAAAGGTTAGTATAAGCTTCCCCCATTTTTTTTAAGAAAAATAACAGAAGAAAAAGATCTTGAAATTAGCTATTTTGTTGACAGGCATTCTTCTGAATTGTTTGCCTTGCTAGGTACATAAGTAGAAAAGAATTGTATGACATAGTATTAAGGTTTCATTTTGTTTGTTATTGGTTATCATTGGAAAAAAAAAATTAGTGTAGATATCAGAAATCTTTCTTGGTTTGTATGACATCTTCTGGTTTTTTAACCACCTCAATTTGTTTTTGGTAACAGTTTTTGTTTCTAGTACAAATGTTTAATAATTATATAGTGGTCTTTATTCATCTTTTGGGAGGCTTCCGAGTGTAAGTAATGGCACTTGGTCAAGCCATGAGGAATGAGTTGATCTTGTGTCCAAATGACTGAACTTTGTGTTTTATAACAGCTTGTTTGATAATAATAATACATGCAAAAATTGAATCATAACATCATATTGGGTTTAATGAATAGATAGTGTAGCATGTGAATTACAGATATGCCTGCACTGTAATTAACATTTACTATTGTTTGAGTTGTGAGTTTCTGGTGGACCCTACTTGATGTTTTTTGTTTCTCATTCCTCAGATGAGTTGCACTAGCTGACTGCATGTGAAACAAATCATCAGTATTGGACAACAGACCAGAGAGCCCGTTACAGGATAAGAAGAGGGGGGAAAGGTAGGTGGGATGGTCTAAGGACAAAGAAGAGTGCTTGGTGGATACAGGAAACTCATTTGGATAATTGTGGTCGGGAATGGAAATCAGGTGGAAGAAAATGAATGAAGAAGAAGGCCCCAGTTGAGGAATCAAAAAGCAATTTGTAAAAACAGGGGGTGGTGTTCATAGCTTTGTATGTTGTGCATAGAGAGTGGAAACATAAAGGAGATAGAGAGTGGTATGGAAAAAAAAAAAAAAACCAGAGTATATAATAGGTTTGTGTAGAGATCAGGTATGCCAATTTTTTTAACAACTTAAACATATTAAAATACAAGAGAAATACATGTTATTTATCCTTCATCTCATTCAGTCATTTTAGTTTCTGTTAATTTGTTGCTATTGTAAATCCTGATTTTTTCTGAATAACTTTTGAAACAATTACTAGTCATTAAAAAATTTCCTAAATTCAGTCATCAAATGTTGTGGAAAGTGACATAGCAGTATCTTAGTAAATGAGGTTCAAGAAGGGTCCACATATAAAAAAATAAAATAAAATAATGTAATATTAATACGGATTTGCATAAGCTTTTGTGATTGATTTTGATGTCTTTAGCATTATTCTTGTTTATAATTTGAACTGCAAAGTCCAAATATCTTGATGGTGTTGCTCGGAAAAAATAATTTATCCTGAAGTCTGAAGGACCTAAAAGCTAAAACCTAAAGCCTAAAGGCAAGTTATATAAAATTCCCCCATTGTATTGAATTTGCAGACACGGCTTTGTGTGACCTCGCGCATTGACTAATTTTCTTTTGTCTCTATATGTCAAATTTCAATACCATCAGATCAAGCGGACTACATCTACTCGTTCATTCTCGTTGACATGATTAAACTATTAGAAACACTTTTTTGTTGGTGTAATTTAATGGATACTCCCTGTAAATTTATTGACTTTTGGTGCATCCCCTCTTGCTGGTGACCAAAATCTGCGAGTGTGAACATTCATGCTATCGAGGGTGACCAAAATTTTCAACAACACAAACGTGCCTCACATTGAAATTTTCAATTTGTCCAATTTTTCTGGTCCCTACGCGACACACTCACAGCTGGTACGTACTTGCTTTCGGGTTTAAGCATCATAACTTGTTAGTATTACACTCCAAAATGCAAGAAAACCTATAATAATACTATAAAAAGTTGGAGTCGTTGAAACTTATTCATAGAGTTCTTACTCCTACACTAACAATCAAAATACGTTAAGCTTTCAGAGTTAATCTAAGTGATAAAGGTGAATTGAGGAATGAATTAAGATTATAGTAAGTTCAGAATTTGATTTCTTACGATATAACAACAAAAAAACATCAAAATACATTTCTCGCCATTTCTCGCCCCTAAATATAGAAATATAGTTAGAGGTTGCTCTTAGTTCCACTAGCCAATATATGCATTAGATGACTGAAGGCAATCGTTTGCACTAACCATTTTCTCCACCTATTAAATGTCACAACAACCTAATTTTTTTTTTTCTTAAGGATAGAGAAAAATGCTTAATAACATGTCTCAAAGAAGAAGAGATATGGGCCAATGATGAATACTTGAGAGCTTTTTTCTTTTCTAAAAAAGATATATAAAAACTACATTTCATTCCAAATTTCCAATGAAGAAAAATTTTCGAACTTGGCACTGTTTACTACACTCTTTATTCAAAGAAACAACTGACGTCCAATCTTCTATGTTTGTACAATTGTACGACCAACCACTAAACTCCTGTTCTAGCTCTTTTTTAGGGCCCTACAAGAAGTTTTAACAACTTGAAATGCCGACTTGACCGAGTTAATAATATATAGGTGGACATTTAGGTGTAAACTTATCGTGGTGACTTGTAGAGGTTAAAGACTTGCAAATCTTTCCTCAAGAACGCAATCTGCAAAACACGTTAACTAGCTACTTACATTTAATTAAGTGTGAGTATGGAATCAACCAATTGCTGTCTGGTGTGTGCTGACAATAATTAAGGTTTAATTACAATCAATTTTGAGTAGTGTTGACCTTCTACCATGCTCTCCAGCTCTTCTAATCTTCTTAATTACAATCATCTAACACATGTGTTTGACTATATGTTCTTAATTCTTATATATATATGAGAGGGTGAGGCAAGCTGCCATCAACAGAGTGTGAACGTATTGCTATTTTCTCATGCTGACTTCATCTTAAAACCCTTCTAATTAGAGTGGAAGCTTACCTCGACGTCGATCTTGAACGCATTCCTCCAATTCCAATCTAATCTAACGAATATATTAACAGCTTAATTGGCAATAAACTAGTTTCACTAACTTATCTTTTCTTATCTTCCCGGCCAGCTATCATTTTAACAATTTAATTTAGTAATTTCTTTCAATGTAAAGAAAATTTGCATGTGTGGGATAATGCGTGCGCAGAACTTGTTAGACAGCTATTGAATCTTAAAAGTTAAACTGTCAAGGGAAGAGTGAGTTCGTATCAAACTAGTTAACTCTTAGTAATTTTCTGTTGGTTAATAAAAATAATAAATGATAAGTAGAAGACGGAGCTAGATTGAATATTTTGAATGCTAAATCTCTGAAAATGATGAAGGCTCAACCTGATATTATGTTAAACAATCACTAAATCTAAAAAACTTAAATTGTTTGAAAATAGTTAACATCTTACAATAAGAAAATAGAGTTAATAATGTATACCAAATTTGCTAATAAAAATCACATGATTTGTGGATTTCATAGTTTCATAACATTTTTGGAGGACCAACACAAACACAAGTTTTCTCCTGGAATGGCTTGGAAAAGAATTATGCGATCATGGGGCTTTGCCCTTTCATACATGTGGAAAATTGAAGGGTAGATCGAGTAGTGGCATCTGGGTCGACACTCCATGTGATTGCATTCCTAATTAAATCTAAAACTTTGTTTAAACCACATGAATGCAGTAGAGGGCTAGATCGAGCTCTAGAAGTTATCTCTTTTTATTTTTTATTCATTCAATAAACAGAATCTATAAGTTAAGTGGTTTTTTTACTATCACAATTCACAAGAGATACTCCTATTTAATTAAACTCGTTTTAGATCGATGTTTAACGCTAGCTAAGACGAGGGCTAGCTGTATAATACAATATTCACTCGAGGTTGGTGCAGATCGGGTTAGACTAATTTACTATTAGGAGTTTCACGATCGAGATATATAAATAATAAATGGGTTCATGTTCATGAAAGGAGGTTTAATTTGTGCTATAAATTATAATGGATATTTATCTTTTTCTTATAACTTTATAAGAGAGGAGGTTTAATTTGTTTTAAATACAAATATCATTGTCTCATTCGACATTCAATTTTTTTTTGGTTGAAATATTCAACATTCATTTAGTTCAATTATGTATGCATAATATACTTTAAAGTTGAACCAAAATTTAATAATAAACTTTACAATATTTACTTTTTTTTTTTGTTATTAAATTTTCTTTTATTTGACATTATTAGCATACTCTTTTTTTTGTCTGTAAAAACGATACTATCATACTTTTAATTTTATTCAAGAAATAGAAAAGTACTATGCAATCATCAAATTTAAATACTATGTCGTATTTTAATTAAATTTTTATGTCATTTAGTATTGTCAAGTGAGAGAAACAGAAAAAGCTGTACAAATTTTTGCCTACAAAGTATGATTCTTTAAAATTCTTTTTTCTATAAAAGTACTATCGAACAAGTGAGAGAACAACATAACTCATACAAATTTTTGGCCACAAAGTAAGATTCATTAAAATTATTTTTTCCACAAAAGACAAAAGTTTTATGTGCGTTACATATTGAATCACTCATCTTTTTAGCCATTCTGTAATGGGAATTGGGTGTTGGTCGTATTGAATTTGAATATTCCAACCAGGCCACGCGGCACTTGAACGAAGACTATAAGCCCTATTAAAAGCATAGTTTCTGTATCCCTTAGAGTGGATGCTTATCCACACTGTACAACAATGACCTCGAAGATGAAGACGTAACTACCATCATTTTGTCGTCTTCTTAGAGCCAAAATGCCCTGTCTTGCCTTTTAATTACCACAATATTGCAAACCCTACTACTTAAAGTCTACCTCTAATCATACAATTTTCTAAGGCTATTACGGTCGTTTTCTTCGTCCCGTTCGATCGGCATGAAACAATATTTTTATGGAAAGTTTAGATAAGCTAATAGTATAATACTGATGCCCCGAACAACTTGGGATTTTTTAAAATTCTTTTACTCAAATAAGTATAAATAAACAAACATTAAATTTACAGAGTAATCTCGCGGGGCCAGGTAATGAAGCCGTCGATGACAACACACCAATGACGTTGAATGATGACGACACATCACATTTGGTACGAGTCTTCCATCTTGCACATGACGCGCGTGTGTAACAATCGGCACGTGAAGTATGCGGTGGACAGGCATCCAACCGTTGGTGCAAAGAGAGACCTGAATCGCGCGGTTCGTGTGGGGTAGTGTCTTGAAGAGGAGGAATTTTCCCACGACCTGCTCTTTCCCTCTTCTTCCTTGAAATGCAATCTGAGGAGCTGTTGGACATATATAAAAGGATATCCAATCCACCACTTCGGCAACAGCGACCGAGTCCAGCACACCACAAACTCGAACTCAAACTCAAACTCACTCACACGCACACAGAGAGACCACACAAGTACACAACAAAAACCAAGTGAAATTGATTGATGGAGTGTTCGTGGCCGGAGAGTGTGATGTCGAATCGGCAGAGAGTGATGGAGGAACTGATTCAAGGGCGTGAGCATGCGAGTCAACTTCGTATGGTTCTTGATACATCGATTGATAGTGGATCGGCTGAAGATCTTGTTTCCAAGATCGTTGGCTCCTTCACGAATACTCTTGTCATCTTAAATGGCTCCAAGGACCTCATCACTTCTTCTCAGATTCAACCCAATATTACTACATCTCATGTTTCTCTTGCTGCTGCTGATTCATCATCTTGGAATACTCACCATGATCTTCCTGTTAAATCTGAAGATGATTCTCTGGAGACTTATTCTAAGACTACTTTTATGTTCAAGGATCGTAGAGGCTGTTACAAGAGAAGGTAATTAATTCATTAATTATACTCTTAATTTTGTTCACTCATAGCTTGCTACATGCATTTACATGTTAATCCAGTCACGCTAATATATATTGGGCAAATTTTACTAGCTAAAACAGTTTGTTCAATTTATTGTTCAATCTCAAACAATTATGATGTGCACTAATCTTTTTTATAGGATTCGATCTAATCCACTCATATTAATTTGTAATTAAGCCTCACCTCACTAGCTTTTCTGAGATGTGAGCATCCCTCACAGGGTGAGGATAAGATCCTCTTATAGGATGTAATTCACTCACTAGAGTGAGGTGCGATTCACTCATATTTACAACTCTTACCTCATTCACACCAAAATTGGCCTACAAGTCTTATCTCAATTTTTGAATATATAAATTCAATCATTTATTCTACATGATTATATCGATCATTGCATCAAACAAGACTAAAAATTTTGATTAAGCAGTTGTTAAACATAGTTATTAATAAAAGTTAATAAGCTAGCATAGCCTTTCTCCTCAGGCCAAAAGGGCAAAAAGAAAAGAGAGAAATTTTTTTAAGAAAAAACATAATATTTGTCCTAATCAATAAAACAATAGTGTGAGGACCTCCACTTGTTTCGATAGGTTCATGTCATATGCAAAAGATAATGAGTGTACTTTTTCCATTTCACCTCTATTGATTGACAATTTGACATGAAAGTCCCTGACTCCCATTGTTCTTACCATCCCAATATTGTAACATATATATCAAATTATTCATTTCATCGGAATTTTTCGTAAATCACATGGAATTTAATTTGTGATTAATTAATAAATTTGTAAATTATTAATTACTTGCAGAAGGACTTCACACTCATGGACCAGAGACTCTTCAACTTGGACCGACGACGGTCATGCATGGAGAAAGTACGGACAGAAGAAGATCCATAACACCAATCATCCGAGGAACTACTTCAGGTGCACTCACAAGTTCGACCAAGGCTGCCAAGCAACCAAGCACGTGCAGAAAATTCAAGACGACCCGCTCCCACTGTTTCGGACAACGTACTATGGAAACCACACATGCCGGGACTTGCTCAAAGCTCCTCATGAGCTCATCTTGGATGATAGTACGGTTAGTACCTGCAGCCCTAAAGAGTCTGCCACGTACATCAGATTTGACCACGCCAATAGCAACTTCACAACAAGCAAAGAAGAGCACCCCTTTTTCTCATCCTCGCTCAAAAAAGAGTTCATCAAGGAAGAAGATGCATTGCCAAGTGATCATGATCCTGCGGCCCACATAAACCAATCATCATCCTCATCACGCCATTATGATGATTATTCTTTGACACCTCATCATGATGATCTGACGGCCTTCGATCATCTTCATCATGGGGACGTGATTTGTGGGATAATGGTGGGGCCTACTTATGACTTTGCTGATGAAATTTTGCGATCATATGATTTTTGATATATGAGTACGTAATTAATTACTTGTTTCAGTTGTTTGTTCTATGTAAGTTCGATAATATTGTAGCTAGAAAAATCGTATGTAACAGTTTCTTCTTTAAAAACTAGTTGCTTTTTCGGTGTATAATATCTTCTAAACGAGAATAACTTTCTTGTAATGTACGTGGTATCATAACGGGAGAGTGGATGTTTTTGACATTGAATTTTAAGACTTACATTCTCTCTATGATATCAAATCGCCACATCAGTATCACATCACATGTGCATGAAATTCGTCTCTAGCTAAGCTAGCTTCTAGTTAAAGCATAGCCTTTTTCATATACATGCATGCTCTTTCTTATAAATTAAATCAACTTTCTAATATGAAGAGATAAGATCAAACTCCATTGACGCACGTTTTAAATATAAAGAAAAAAAGTTACCGTGGAATCGTGGATCCGGATCTTTTACATTTTTATACTTTTTGAATATATATTGAGTCATATCCATAAACTTGTAATGTACTAGTGTACTACTAAAACTGATACAAATAAAATATAATAAATACTATATCGATTCAAATCCGTATCTTATTTGTATACATGCACCCGCTACATCACAATTACATTTATATACCATGCACCCTGTACCTTATTTATATACCATATATATATGAACCCCATTTTTATACGCTACATCACAAGTACATTTATATACCATGCACCATAAACCTTACACCCTGTTTTGTTAATAGGGCCAATTACTAATAAATTAAGATTTTTTTTTTTCAATAACATTTTAATCAATACACTCATAATTTCATGTTAGTCATTATTGACCAAATTAGAAAAAGATCAATTATAATAGATTTATAAATATATATTACTATTTAGATTTAGATTTGTATTAGGTTTGTTTTTTATTGTTATGCAGCAAAATGGCTTAGGGTTAGGTCAGAGCCCAAAACTCAAGACCTAAACCCAAAAACCATAAGCTACAAAATCTTAATTCTAAAACCCTAAACTCATTTCTAAACCCTAAACCTTATTTATATACCATGCACCCCATTTTTATACGCTACATCACATTTCTATACTTTAAACTAAATTAGGGCAACATCGTAATTTTACGCTAATGAGTAATGAAAAAAAGAGTTCAATACATTAAAATATTATATAACATTATCAAGTGGATTGAGTTTAGTAACTAATTAAAATGGGATACAATTTCAAATAGAAAAAAAAAAATTTATATTAACCATTATGTAATATTTAAATATTTTATTAATTTAAATGTAATTTGCTATTAACATGGTAAATAATTCATACAATATTAATAAAAACACTATTTTTGTAGATACTTCTTTCGTTCTACCTTTAAAAGATCAAGTGACTATATCTAAAGGCTTTTTATTAAGAATGACTCAGAACTATAACATGATCATTAACGTGGTTTTTAAATTTTCTGGCCACATTAATGATCGGGAAGAAAGAGGAGAAGGGGAAAATGAGAAAAGCATAGGAAAAAAGGGGCAGAGAGGATGTGGTAGGACCGTAGGAGGAGAGTGAAGAGAAGGGAACTGAAAAATAATGGCAGAAAGGAGAAAGGGTGGGAGAGATTTTTTTGCTAAAATGCCCTTATACAGATGGTACGTCATGTCCAATTAATGCACGCGATCAAACAACAAACTTCAACATATTTGACATTGAGTACCACACGTTGCAATAACAGATCTTGCGAGTCACATTATAGATTTGAAGATATGAAGGCTAGCTAGCTATATTGATAATTATGTCATGGTTTGAAAGCTATACTGATAATCAAAAGAAACTTGAATGAACTGGAATTCTTTTTGTATCGCATATATTAGCATGTGCTATATATATCAATTTATGCTAACATTTTGTTTTATATATATACTTATATATAACTATAAGCAGCCAAATATGCCTTCTATCATTTTAATATATTAATTAATAGGAACGAACCTATAATTAAGGTGGACACAAGAATAATAATTAGGTCACATTGCCGATCACTTAATAATTGAAGGAGATTAATTTAAATTTGAGCCAACCTTTTAAACATAAAAAATAAAAATAAAACTTTATTTAGCAAATTGGTAAATATTCAAGTATGAATATAGTCGTACTTCAGGAGTACTTTACTTATTAGACAGGGCAAATACCAATTTGAAATTTTATATTGTTGTAGCTTCAAAAAGACTAAGGTTTCTTAATCTGTATATAAATTGTTTAGCCTTGAAAACAATTGGTCCTACAAATGCTAGTCCGAGAGATATGTCTTCGCTACGGGACAGAGCACAGGACGATAGTGGGTGCCAACTCAACATTGCATGTTCTTGTTTGTTGGTGAACAGCCAGCTATGTATTCATTTTTATAAAAAGGTGCAAAATATTTTCAACATTTTTAACACTTAACTCATCTGATGTGGGATTCATTCTCAACAATAATGTAATGGGCATATATATTTTCTTTGGCAATGAATGATAGAAAAATTGCCAATTTTCACTTAAAGCTTTGATATGAATAATTAAGATCAACTCCTATAAATGAATCTACAATGTGCTCCATGTAAAATTACTCGAGCAATCAATTACACATAGAACTATTGCTTACACCTGAGTCTACATAAAAAGGAAAGGAGAATGAAAAAGAAAGAAAGAAGGTGAATTGGAGTTGGCTAGTTAGATCAGAACAAAAGCTCTATCCTACACATTTGAGTTTTAATGCTCCCCCTCCCTTTATAATTCGAAGAAAAAAAAAAAAAAAAAAATNAAAAAAAAAAAAAAAAAAAAAAAGGTTCAGGTCCAAGGAAAAAAGTTGAAGGAAAGTGGGTCTCTTTTTATTTGCTTCGCTGGTGTTGTGTTATGGCTTTGTGCCGCCTCGAGATAAAGAAGACAAGTGTGGGACCGAGCTCTCACCATCAAATTAACCTGCAATCATATATATAAAGAAGAACACGTGGAAAGTTCATATACGAGTGATGACTGATGAGTGTGAAACTGTGAATATAATGATGAGTGTGAAACTGGAAACTGTGAACAGTGAACAGTGAACAGTGACGATAACCTAATAATTGTTTTGTCAACCCTCGTGCCCACTGAATGGAGGAGGACCCCTTTCTTTATGATAAGGACAAAGAATGGTTTGGACAATTTATTCCAAGTCCAGGCTACAATATTACCAAGGCCATGATGGCTTTTCCAAAATTTGGATCAATGCTTTTGATTATGCACGTGTGAAACTGATTACTTTTTCAAACTGCTTCATTAAATCATTGATTTGGTCCAAGTCTGAAATCAGTGAATGCGGACTTTCGTATGGTGTAGCTGCATTTTTAACTATTGGATCGAAGAATTAATTAATCTTCCACTTTTATACTAAAGCATAGCTTTGTAGTTGTTGGATCCTCTTTTTGTAAATCTCTTGGAGATATATCATGTATCAAGCTTCTTCAACCACCTAAATTCCTTGTTCTAGTCCTTTGGTCTTTCCAAATAATTTTTCTTGTACCATGAAATGAAACCTGTCATTTTCAGTGTTCAATTTTTCTTTGTCATTTGAAATGAGTTAGACTTAGATACAATAATTAATTTATTTAAAAAATGTAGTCAACCGCGTAAATTGTCCCAGTTTTGTATTCAAAGACTGTTAATTAGTAAATTTGCAATATTTATGACCATTAATTAACCTGGCCTTTTGCTAGAAAGTAAGAAACACAAGCCAAGGGAAACAGCTGTCTCAATCAAAAGATCAAATTTCTTCCCCCAGCCCAAAAAATCAAAAGATTAACGATTGGTACTCTCCCCTATTTTCAAAAATAATTAAATAAACGAATACAAAGCATAGATAATACCAATCCCACCTTTTTTGGGGCCCAGGATTAACTCATATAAAAAGCAAACGCGACCCCAAAGCCCAAAAATGAGGGTGGAAAGTTGGGCTAAGAAACATGATGCAGCAAATATTCTAGATAGTAGAACTTCATTTGTCATTCAATTGTATTTTTAATTTTTGGATTGCGGTTTCGCTTTTTAACAATAGTATTTATATTTGTGAATCACCATTAATCCATAACAAAGCACTGCTAAGAGGTAGCTTGTTTGTAGCATCTTGGATAGAGCTGTGAATGACAACTTAATGACAATCCCAATTGAAGATGCACTGAAAGTTGTGTCTATTATGGCGCTAAGCCTCTGATCAACAATTGGCTTACATGGATGGAGTTAAACAGAAATAATTGAGTAACAAGAAAATAAATATTCCATTTATTATTCGAATTAGATCAACAATTGACCTAATTGACTTTTCGCATCAACACAAGTGGAGCAACAGGAAAATAAAATATTCCAATTAATTTTTGCTGCAATATGAGGTAAAAGCATTACAAAATATATTATATTTCCTTTCTCGGGTCTTCATGAACTGAGACTTTGCAGCACCCTTAACATGCAGTGTACATTGTGCCACGTCGATCTGACTCATTCAAACTCATATATGCTACGTACATTATAACCACTTTTTAAGAGAAAGAATCATGTTTGTGCAGTTTAGCCAAATTGCTAAATTACATATCCAATGTATGTAGTCGTACTTCTGGAAGGTATACTTTCCATACTAGAATGACAGTAGACATATGATAGTTGGGGTATAAAAAATTAAGCTATATTTGGACTGTGTGTCTTGTACTCTGCACGTAAAACTTTTTAGACTTGGAAATCAAATAAACAAGAATTAATTCCTACAAATTCTAGCCTCGGTCAAATATATATATTCTCAACTGTATTCCTGTACTCATCTTTTTTTCATTATTCTTTAAATTTCTTTTTACTGGCTAACTCAATCACCAAAACTATTCTTAAATTTTTATGTCTTCTACAACAACTTCTAATTTTTGCCCCATTCCGTTTGTTATTTACAAAACTTGATGGGAGTCATGGGACAACCAAGAACCACCTAAAACTATTACTTTTGTAAATTAACTTGGTAAAGATGTGGTCAAAAACTCAATTGCATTTTTTGTTTTAGAAATAGAAGCTTAAATGGGAATTGAAGAAGAAACAATCGCAGGTGAAGTTAAAAAGTTGTACAAGGCTTAAAAATGTAAAGGCACTTTTAATTAACAATTAAGTTGGTAATTTATATACAGATTCCATAAGTGTAGACATGCGAACGTCTACCGACCGATCGGTCGGTCTCTTTTTACACAGACGATTTTTTTGGCCAATATTATACATCTGATAATTAATTTGAATAAACTAGTAAGAAATTAAGAATATAATAATGTTGAGGGGTAGCAAGTTAGCATCGATCTGGTCCATGGTGACGACACAGAACTGAGTCACTGACGGTGGTGGATGACGCCATATAACATTTGGTGTGATTATTATATTACGACCTTCTCATGCATTGCGCGCGTGTTTGAACTATCGCCAAATGCAGTATCACCTAGGCGATCATCCATCCGTTGATGCAAAGAGAGACGACCATCGCACGGGTCGTGTCTGGGAGACGAGGAATGTTCTCACTGACCTTCGGACTCCACGCAAGTCGTGTCTTCCTCACAAGTCGCGTCTTCCTCGCAAGACGCAATGAGCAGTATCAGCACTCAATATAAATCCTAGGATTGGCCCGACCCACGTTACCACTGACTCACAGAGACACAGACATACACTAAAAACAAAAAAATTATGGTGTCCTTGAACCGGCGGCAGAGGGTGATGGAAGAGCTGATTAAGGGGCATAAGCTTGCATGTCAACTTGGGAGGGTTCTTGATAGTGATATCAATTGTGGTGCTGGATCGCCTGCAGCTCTTGTTACCAAGATTTTGGGGTCATTCACAAATACTCTTTCCACCTTAAATGGTATTAATAATAATAATAAGTCTGATGATGATGAGGAGCTCATCATTTCTCAGATTCAAGCCAATAATATCATTACTGCAACTGCACCAGCAAATTCATCATCTTCGGATGCTCACCATGATACTACCTCAACGTTCAAGGATCGTAGAGGTCATCACAAGAGAAGGTAATTAATTATACATAATATGTATAAAGAAATAATTTGTTGCAAAAAAATTTTGATTTGATAAAAACTTGTATATAATGAGTATATATCATTTTTATTTCATAATAAATTGTCATATAACTAATATATGAGTAGACATTGTGAGAGTGAGAGTATATACATTACATATACACATTACATGCAAATTTTTCTCTTCAAATTTCCATAATAATATATGGTCATTTTTAAAGAGGATTCCTTAGCAATTGGTTGGGTACATCATCCTTCAATGCGGCTTAATTAATGATCCAAACTATCTCATTTTAAATTATCGTTGAATAATCATCTCTAAAAGAATTAATAAAATCGAAATTAGTTTGATCTAATTATTATTATAATTATTTTTGTCATTAAATGGTTTTTAATTTAGTTAGTTTATTTGTAAAGATGATCGATGAGTGAAAACTTGAATCATTAATTGCATACATTGAGGGTTTAACCCACGTACAATATCATTCATTTATTCTTATAAAAATAAAAATTCCTTTTAAGAAGCTCTTATATATATATAATTGATTTATCAACTACTTGCTACGATATATAGCTACAAGCTAGGTTTATGTCTTGTCGTATACAAACAAAGAGAGTGGAAGAGGATAATTAATATTTCTGTTGCCTTGGCTTGGCCTATCTATTGAATGACAAAAAGTAAGGACCATACTTCCCAACTTTCTGCAGAAAGACTTCACACTCATGGACCAGAGACTCTTCTACTTGGACCAACGACGGTCATGCATGGAGAAAGTACGGACAAAAGAAGATCTATAACACCAATCATCCGAGGGACTACTTCAGGTGCACTCACAAGTTCGACCAAGGCTGCCAAGCAACCAAGCACGTGCAGAAAATTCAAGACGACCCGCTCCCACTGTTTCGGACCACGTACTATGAAAACCACACATGCCGGGACTTGCTCAAAGCTCCTCATGAGCTCATCCCTAGTAGAGATTCTCCGACCACATACATTAGCTTTGACACCACCACCAACCTCATAACAAACAAACAAGATCATAAGCAAGAGCAACAACACTCTTTTTTCTCATCAATCGAAAAAGAGTTCATGGTCAAGGAAGAGGAGATCATACCAAATGGTGATGATCATAATCATATGGCCGTCCACAGCCAATCATCACCCTGGCACGATTCTGATTATCTCGTTTCTCCTCATGATCTGACGGCATTCGACTTGCCATCAAGCATCGCGCTTGATCATGGGGATGTCATTTCTCAGAGAATGATCGATGGGTCATATTATTTTGAAGATTTTTATGATATGAATTTTGATGATGAGTTACTTAGTTGAATGTTCCTTGTTGTTTATTTTTTGAAGCTAGCTTGTAGGGTTTTTTGATCCATGTGAGGTCTTGTCGTTCGATATATGAAAATCAGGAATATTTATACCTGGTTCCTTAATAAAAACTAGCTCCTTAATAAAGCACTTGTCCAAAACAAAAACAAAAAATCATTTATTTGGTCCTGACTCTGTCTCTGAGCGACCTATCATGCAACCTTGTTTATAAACTTTGTTTTTTCTTACTTAGCATTTTGAGGAGTCTCCAAATAATTACGTCCTTCTGTATCGATAAATTCAATTTTCATGTTTATGTCAAAAGCTTTAATTAGAGTCAGACTACTAAAATATGTGCTAACAATAATCGAGTTACATTCTAACACTAGCCGGGGACATGAGAAGTGACATCTGAAGGCAGCGACCACAGGGCCACACTTCAAAGTTTATTTTATTTGTATGTGATTTTTTTATTAAAAGAAAAAAAAAAACTGAAAATGTTTGTTGTATAACTAAGGAGTTAACTCTAACTTAACATATGTTTATTGAAAAATGCTATTCACTTTGTTCGTCGACCTTCTTTTTTATTATTTTCATTTTACAATGTAAATTCATCATAATCAGAAATAACTATAAAGATCATATTTGTAGAAAATCAACCAAATGAGAAATCGTTTGTTTATATAATTATGATCAAATAAATAAACGGTTTTAATAACAATTAGATTCACTATTAATTTATTTGTAATAATTATATGATCAAACGATTTTTTATTTAATTTATCTTTTGTAGAGATAATATCAGTAAATTCATGTTCTAATTGGCTTTCCCTATTAACACAAGTTAAGAGTACCAGGAAAATAAAGATTCCTGTTAAGGTAAAAACATTACAACATATATTAGATTGTTTTCTTCATCAGTCTTCAACTGAGACTTTGCCTATTCGTCTTTGCGAACTTTCCAACAAAATCAAGCCGATAAAGGCCCCAGATCAGTGCCAGCGACGAAACCCAAACTGGGATCGGACCAAGCATCCATCACTGTTAGAAATAATAACAAACTAGGACTCTTTGACCGTGTGAGACTTCCATAGGGCATGCCCCAATGGGGCACCTCTCACAAAGAGGTGGGCCCTATAATATATGGGGCCTACCTCTTTGTGAGAGGTGCCCATGGAAGCCCCTCTCCTCTTTGACCTGGTCCTTAAGAGGTGGGCCCTATAATATATGGGGCCTACCTCTTTGTGAGAGGTGCCCCATTGGGGCATGCCCCATGGAAGCCCCTCTCCTCTTTGACCTGGTCCTTAGCTGATGGTTTACAGCTAAAGTTTGTTACTGTCTTGACCATTTCTTTTGGCTGGTTAATAAGGCCTTATGTTTTGCACGTTCAGTTTTAATCTTATGGAAATAATACATGTAAATCCCCTATATATTTGGGTTATGTAATTTGTTTAAAATTAATTAGAGATCATTGAATTATCTTGTGATCCAATTCAGTTGTAAGTCTTTTACTGTTCAGTATAGTGTAAAGACTTTGTTTTGAAAAACAACACAGTGGTATCAGAGCATAGGAAAGGTGATGCAGAGCATTCTGTTGCTAATAAGAGCCAAGAAAAACCCTTTTTCAAATACGTTTCGTGTGTGCCCAGAAGCTGAGAACTGATCACCACCACCATCATCAGCAGCAGAAGATGCGTTTATTAAGAAATTGGCATCGATCAAGAACCCAATGGCCATAGAGCTGCATAAGAAGCAAACTGAAAGAGACAGTGCTGCTGAGCCATACTTTAGAGCAAAGATCTTTGTAGATTGTGACCCACGAAAGGCATTGTTGAAGAGGTGGGTTGCATTATAAGTGTTTTTTATTAGAGCCGCCAGTGATACTTCTACAAGAATTGCTATGGCGGCTGTGAGTGTGGTGGACATTAGAGTCTTTCTCAAGCTCTAGACCGCCAGCATACCTTTCTTATCATCACCCTGCATTTTTTTTTTTGGCCAGGATCATCACCCTGCATTAATATTGCTAAAATCATATGTATTTGTAATTGAATCATGTAATTAATAGGGTCATTATGTGTATGTATTTGTAATTGAACCGACCTCTCAGCATCAACCAACAAAACAATCATATATTCAAGAATACGTGGAAGGTTCATATTCAAGAATACGATAATTGTCTTGTCAACCCTCGTGCCAACTGACATGGACCCCTTTCTTTATGCTACGGACAAAGAGTGATTTGGACAATTTATGCACGTCTGAAAGTGATTACTTTCGAACTGCTTCATTAAATCATTGATTTGATCCTCCAGGATGGAATCACTGAATGCTACTATGCGGACTTTGGTATGGTGTACATGCACAAATATTGGATCGAAGAATTAATTCTTCCATTTTTATACTAAAGTATAGTTTTGTAGTTGATGGATCCTCTTTTTGTAAATGCACAATACCCGGTCTCTTCGAGATATATCATGTATCGGGTTATTAAGTATTACTATTAACCTGGCCTTTTGCAAGAAAGTAAGAAACACAAAAAAAAAAAAAAAAAA